>JAYMSZ010001220.1:0-15116 GCA_036897665.1 Pelargonium citronellum | reverse complement strand
TATAGAGAGAGAGAGAGAGAGAGAGAGAGAGAGAGAGGGGAAGAAAAGCTAATCACATTGCAAATAAAAAAGCAGCCCCATGACCATGAAGAAATAGCACATTGACAACATCTACCTAGCAAGCTAGCTAGTAGCTACACTATTATAAGAGAGACAGATGTACAAAGAATCAAATATTACCTACATCTGCCCCGGCTTCACCCATTTCTCTCCTTTGTTTTCTGTCATTTCCTCCTTTTTTTTTTCTTTTTTTTTCTTCTCTTCATTTTTTACAAAATTCCTTTTGTATATGTATATGGACCCTGCTCTGGCTCTACTCCATCTAACAATAATATGGCATCCCTCCAAGTAATGGTCTGAAAGCTGAGGCAGAAATCACTCCAAAACTGGATGCCTCATGTTCACTGCTTCCAATTCTTATCGACTCCAATCACACAACAGATGGATCAACTAGTTTGTATCCATATAAAAGCTATGCTCTTCCCAAACCAGCATCCAAGTTAGCAAGTCAGCTTTATCCCTATAAACATCCACACAAATTGGGGAAAGTAACAGCAGAGCAACACCCTTCTTCACCCACATGCCATGCCCACTGGCACTGCTGCCTTCTTCCATGCCACCGGGATCAGTTGTTTTGTTTAACTCCATAACCCATGTACCAAAACTACTCTGCTTCTTTCCTCTTTTTGCTGGACTTCCTGGTTACCCTGATTTTTTCTGTTGCTTCAGGACTGGGAAGAGACTTCTCGTCCTGTGTGCTGCTCCCCCCCGGCTTCAAGCTATCAATTGGATCAGAATCTGACATGGTCTTCTCATAAATAATAGCAGCATCAAGAGAATATATACGCAGAGCAAGAGAAGACATGGTCGAAGTCTTGGCGGCAGCAGAGAGTGATGACCAATACCACCATTCATTCCTCAAGTACTCTGTCCTTATCATGTCTTCCAATATTGTCGTCGCTTGAACCATCTGAAAAGATATACAGAAAGCAATTCCAATATTACCAAATCCACAGAAGAGAAATAACAAAAAATACTTTGTTTAGAACATATACATAAACCAAAGGATAATGAACAAATAAAACTTCAATTCAAAAGAAGCAGATTGGTTGTTCCCCGTAGTTGAATAGCCCCACCCAACTTATGAACGGTATTGTTTCTACACAAATCTGAAGATATTATTAATGGATATCAAGATTGATATCATTAAGAAAGGTTAGGTTTGGAATTGAGAATTTAGAAGGATTGTAATTGAGACTTGAAGCTTATATATTTTGATGTGGTTAGAAAAGAAATTGTTCTAAAACACAAAACTCATACATTGTAGTATCTCATCAACCGATATTGTCTTAAAAAACTAAACTCTAAATCTTTAGTTTGAAATCCCCACAATTTAACACAAATATCATATAAATTATTTTATAAACCAATTATTGGGGAGGAGTAAGCAAGAAAATACAATTGTACTACAATGCCTTTTAACAAGTTCCAACAACTCCATTCAAGACTAGAAACCAAAAGTGATGTGCATGATAATAGAATATCAAGAGCAATAAATGAAGTTCGTACAAAAACGAACCACAAATATATGCACATGATAACCAACAGCCAACAAAATTTAATGACCTTGCAAGTTAGAAAATTATCAGGGAATGGTCAGCTGCAAGTATTACTTTTATCTTAACAATTTCAGTAATCAAAACCTGATTAAGCAGACTAGGGTAGGAGGAAATTGATATGTAAATTTACAGGAGTATAATCAATAATTTCACCCATTTGTTAATATAGACGCAAATGCAAAGAAACCAGATGAGATGATCCCATCAAATTAGAAGACTTGGATATTCTCTTTCCTCTTAGAAATGTTTGTTAAGTATATGTAGTGGAACGGGTGAGGAGGGGAGGGCAGAGAATTAGCAGCACTTTGGATTCAAGATCTGAGTTATCAGTTTCTATATTGTTTAATGATTAACTGACATCCCAAAAAGAAATAAGGGTTAATACTAACCTCATATATAGTCTCCGCAGATTTGACAAATGCACGCCAGGCCCATCTTCTTCCCAAGAATGACTTAGATGGTCTTAGAGCTTCTTCAGGAAGAGCAGCATCCATGTCCAGTAAATTGATCTTGAGTTGTTTTAAAATATTTGAAATCTTGCCAACTAATGGTCTCAGTGAAGACTGTGGAACTACACAGCTGCGACCAGCAACCGTCCCTTGAAAATGATTATCCAAAGAAAATTTCTTTGGTTCTGAATATCCCAAACCCTGTCGGTTAGTTTTTACTTTTTCACTTATGGAGGAAGTATCATGGATAAGATCATGGCCTGAATTGGTTATACTACCATTTTCAGGTGGAAAACCCAGCTTCCCACTAGCCTTTGACTGAGCATCTAAACTACCAACATCAGTATGAATAGAAGGCAACCTTAATGTAGAATCTTCAACATAAGGAGATATTGATGGGACAAAAGATGGGACTCCATTGGAACCAAGCAGGCCAATTTCTTGTACTAGGTCCTTGTTTGAATTTCTTGTCACAAACTTTGAACAGATCTCATCAAAGTTGTAGGGGCAGACCAACTCATTATCTTGGAACTTTATCAACCCACCATTTGAAGCTTTGACTATGCCCATGTCGTCTACACATTTATCTCGCGTAATCTCAGATCTTAGCATCCCCTTCCCTTTAAAGGAATCATTTACTTCTTTGTTCTTCTCAGAGGCTGAAGAACCTGAACTGCACCTACCATCACTATGCCCCTCAAGTTCTACATCAGTGGAGAACGTTCTGTGGCAAGAAGAGCAGTGATATCTAGATGGCCAAATAGGTTCTAAGCATTCGCATCGATAAAACTTCTCATCATTTAAAACTCTTGCATTCTTTCTATGCTTCTTGAAAACATTGGTGGTGTCTGCCTCAAAACAGGGACCAAACTTATTTTCCAGAAGAGTGGCTGCCTTGGTAACTAAAGAACTAGAAAATGCTGTCTTTTCACTAACTAAGGGGATTGACAAAGCAGTAGAGTCCTCTGGACCTTGATTACTAGTTTGTTGAGACTCGGAGAATCTTATCTTCTGCCAGTGCAAAATTGAGTCTTTAAGTTCCCTCTCTTTTGGGTCACTATCCTTCAACCAACATATGAGTTCCTTAATTTCCACATCAGTTTGATAACAACCCCACGTTGAACTATTTCCCATGGGCATAGCAGTATTTGATTCATGTATATATGGACAGCGAGCTTTTGATCCCTCTCCATTCAAATAACTATCCACACCAAATAAATCAGAATTCCAGCGAACGGGACTATTCTGCAATTGATGCTTCTTATCAGTCACTTTTCTTCTCTGCTGAATCACTACACTTCCATCTACAATTATTTGAGGTTGCCCACCCAGTGAGGCTGAAGCCCAATACATTCGACCATTGGAATCAATTCCAAGAAATTCCCTCCGCACAGAAAACTTGAGAAGCTGTGACACAACACTGGTCAGTGAATCCTCCAAAAGCAAAATGTCACTCCTGACTGAGCTTAACTCAAGCTGGTAGGCCTGTGACTCATTAATCGCAATAGGAGAAACATGCTGACTTAACTGGTTGCTTATGATATCCGATTGAGGACAGATTGTCCCATCTTCTGCAGTTGGCAGGCTTTGCCTACCTATACCACTTTGCTGCAGCTTGCCCTGGGAAGGGATTTCTTCACCCGAATCATCCTTTTCTGGCAGCAGTGATTTTGATGGAGGCAACTCATTTGGTGTACAAGATTGATCGTCATCCTCAACAGACATACAGGTAGCGGTATCTTGCACTTTACAATCATCAACAACAACACAGCAATCTTCTGAATGGTCTTTAGGATTTCCAGCATCCACTATTTGACTTGTACAAGTGCTAGTTTTCTTAATACCATTACACCCAAATCCCTCTTGGATGCCTTCTAGTGGTCGCAGATCATCAGATACAACAGTAGTAGAGTAGTTAGGACTAGCGCTTAAAATTGGAGTTTCTCCAACAGATTTGCCATGGTTTGTAGCTGAACTCACATTCCCTTCCTTCATGCCAACTTCCCTAGCTGAGATAAACATACTTGTATCCTTTGCAGCTCTAGCAGAAAGCATTTCTTCCTTGGATTTCAGGTTTCTCCATTCTACAGATAAAGAACGCAATCTTTGCTGCAGCTCAGCTGATGTTTCTGCACACTGCTCAAGGTGTTGTCGAAGTAGGGAAGAGCTGAGCAACTCATCACAAAGGAACTTAAGCAAAGATGTTCTCTGCAATTATAGCAGAATCAGCCTCATTGAGTAAACATGAGGTCACAAATAAGAACCAGATAAAAGAGTAAACAGAAGAAGCTGATCATTTAGATGAAATACAGTTTACAAGTTTCTAACCCAAATGAATAAACAAGTGGCACATTTGAAATCAGACTTGTATGGGAAACTGCTATTTTCAATATGAAACAGCATATTTGACCAGAAATTGTGGGACTACAAGAATCAAAGCACAAATATTACTTAACTTACAGGTGATCAAATGTAAAAACATTTTGCCATCACAAACAGTGCAACCAGTTAAAAAGGAGAGGAAAGCTTCCATAACAAACAAATGGTCTAACATATCAATTTTAAGCAACATCAGAAGCATCTTGACATAGCATCCATAGTAGCATGGCCACATACTATATGCACATATGGATATTGCATCAAATTGACACAAACTTCTATTCATGCAGTTGACTAGCAGCAAAATAAAGATGCATAAAGTAAAAGAAATGTAACAAACCTCTTCAACATTGAACTCCCAATACTCTTTCTGTTCCATCACACCTGCTAATCGTGCAAGTGACTCCAGGTAAACACATGTAACTTCTCCTTGATATTTTTTTCCTCCACGCCGGCCAATGATCTGAGTACGTTTTGATGCATCTTGAACCATACGTTTGCTAGCACAAGAAGGACAATACCAGTTCCCTTCAGGAATCCTTGCAAGTGGAGGGTTCAAGCAGTATGTATGATACTCTGCATCGCAAGTATCACATAATAGAACACTGTCATCATCCCTATCAATACCACATACTTTACAAACTCCCTCATCCCAAGGGGCTTTTGGTATGTTATTTGTTGAAGCAACAACATCAGCAATTTCCTTCTTCATTTCTGCACTTAAGGGATCAGACTTGAAATATTCAACAAGTTTCTCAATGAGAATAACAACCTGCACCACAAAGGAGCTATTTAGCATATAGACAAGCATAAATAGGATTGATGTGCAGTACGAAACATTTTTCTATTTCTTAAGCACGCATGATTCTCAACTTGATCCTGTAAGTTAGAACCTAACAACTCTTAAACATCTAAAACAATAGCACTTGAACTTATTTGTGGTGAACTAACTTATTAGGAACTTAAAAATTAAAAACTAAACTGAGCACAAAATCAATTACAGACCTCCCTCTCAAACAACAATTCGAAATTCTGAGATAATGTCTCGGCCAGTTCCACCAAGTCAGGCTGATCCGAGAAAGCAGCACGTACATTGCTCCATAACTGCCACGACAAAATAACATTTTAAATGTAAGTCCATGGACTGTTATGCACTAGTAAAATATGAAGAGCAATCAGACTCAAAAGAGCATATATAAAAGACCACAGTGAAAGAAACGTGTAAATCACAAAGTTTAGGAGAAAGCGAAAAGAAATAAAAACATAGAAGCAAGCTAAAAGATAAGTCAATTAGTGTACAGCAAGACGTGCGTGAGAGTGAACAAAGAGATCGTTATGTGAAACTAAAAATTTATGAGGTTTGCTTCTCTATATTTCTGGTAAGAAGACCATATAACAACATAGACAGCCACCCACCATTGAATGAACAAACTCATCATAAAGGAGCCAGTCTTCAAATAGAATATTCAAGTTCGCTAATTCAGTGTGCACCAACATTCAATAACCAAAAAGTGAACAAAATCTCACCTCCCGAACATCTTCAAGGAAAGATTCATGAGATCCACCATAAGCCCCAACTGCCAATCTCAAATCAATAGTCCTAAAATCCAAAGGACGGGACACCATGCCAGGGGATCCAAGAATTCCCTCATCATCATTATCACTAGAATTTATTAGTTTTCTTCCAAGCAAGTTGCAGAAAACTTTGGCATCATCTGCTGCTGCAGCATGACGTAGAACAATCCGGCATTGTTTCATAATTATGTCAGATGCAGATATAACTGTCTTTTTCTTTTTTCTCTTTTCTGGTTTTTGCGGCACCTCTTCACTACAAACGTTTGCTAGCACAGATAGTACAGCTTTCTGTTCAACAAGAATAAACATATTTAAAAAAAACAATAAAACATGTAAAAAACAATTGGCAGCAAAATAAGATACTGTTGCTTGATCTGCAAGATAGCACAACTCAAGAGATGACTCTTGAATTGAACTAAAATCAGCCATAAGAAAATAACTAAAAGTCAAAAGGATATACTCAATAAAGATTCGGCTAACATTTTCACTGCCATTCAAAGTTGTGTTGGTAACTCCGACCGAAACATTTAAATGCTGGCAGGTCATATCTATTCTATCCTATACACTCATTTATAAATGAGTTAAATGTCGTAAACTGCAACTAAAAAAAAGAAGTAGATGATCTGGCTGAGTTCTTCTCCATGGAAACGCTAACTAGCAATAAAAGTTAAAAGAAAGTATGATTAAAAAAAGTAACTAATCTTACTGCCTATACAAAGCACTGTGTAAGCAGACAAGGATCACAACTAGACAAATAAAAGGAATGAGTACAAAGCACAAAGAACAAAATAAATCCTCTTTCTTCTGTGAAGATACAAGGATTTCATTATAAGAATACAGAAGATAACGAGTTTCAGCAAGTAGTACCTTCGTAGGTCCTGATGCATTGCCCTTATATACTTCTTTGCTAATTGAATGCTCCAATATTTTCTTTGCCCACTCTGGAGGACCCTTCTCTAAAGCTTCATAAACACACTTTCTGATTCTGGTTCCCACATTTGTGGGTAGTTTCCTAACAGGCTCCAGCACCTTTGCCCACTCTGGAATAACGCCATCATTCACCGCAGTCTTTTCACAAGCACCAGAGGCATCAGACCCATCATCTTCTATAGTAAGAACATCCTTTTCCTTGCTCGGAGAACCAAATACTTTCCTTGAAGCCTCTGCAAGCAACTGAAAATTAAAGTACAAGCATTACTTACATTGCACTTGTTTCCTGCCAAGGTTTTTATGTAACTAAATCTGAAACAGAAATCTATATATTTACATGTGCACAACAATGCATCTTTTTAAAAATAAAAAAAAAACAATAAGTCTGCAGGCACAAAATCATAACCCTTAACAGAAAAATAAATATGCCATAATTCTGCAGCTACAATCATATCATACCATCCAACAAGGGGCATAAGAACGGAAGCCACTTAAGATATAGGAATTTCAAGGAACTTACATATACTTAGAATCGGAAATGGAATAGAAGGCATTGACAGTATAATAGAACAAAAGAAGAGCACACCTTTCAAGGAAGGACGGAAACAAACAAGAGAAAAGAAAAAAAAACTGATTCAATTTACTATACCAAACAAAAACATACGTACTTGATCGGATAAGGAACATCTACATGAAGGATGAATGATAAGGCGAAAGTTAATGACAGAACCAGTGAATCAAGCAAGCCAAATCAGAAGTTGCTAGCTAAGGTTATGTTTTGCTCAGTATCTTCTAATGCTACCAATACCATCGTAATGAACAGAAAATTGAAACGCCCAGTTGACTTCCAACTTAGCTATTTAGTACTAATAACCATTTAAAAATTAATTAACTATTACATAGGTATCACAGCCCAGTAGCCCACCAAGTTCAAGACATTTTGCAACAAACTCCTTCCCCCTACAAGAAGTGCATAAACTCATAGTAATAATGATACCCCCAGCAAGCAAACTAGAGATTCTAGAGCTGTTGAACTGCTACAAAAGCTTGCTGTCAGAGCTAAATCTGACACAAAAAGGGTTGCCTTAATCAAACTAGGAATTTAACAAGGGAGATGGTCCAATTTATTTAGAAAACAAATCTTAGAATAACATGAGCTCATAGTAACAGTATATCAATTCGTGCGCAATCTGCCATGTGATTTCTACATTTATTCACATAACAGTCACCTACAAGATGTGAAGGTTTACCATAGCACTTAATACAAAACAAGTGATTTAGACTGTACTAGGATGGCACAAAAAATACTGTGTTTAATTGAACAACTGGCCAAACAGAACAAGTAAATAAGGATATATAACATTGTTCCTTTCTTACTCAAGCATGCCCAAGAATAGCAAAAGAGAACTAGCTGTCGATAAATATTAAGAAAGAAGTCCACATTGGACATATATAAATAATAGAAACGGGGGAATGGCATGGTCAAGTGAATTAAGATAATAATAATGTGCCAATAATTGTTTTGTTCTATGTATCATGGGAAAAAAATCCTACACCACTTCCAAATTAGAATTTGACTCCAAACCCTTGTTGAGCCTAAAGCTAAACTCATTGTCCCACTGTTTTTGTCTTCATAAAAATCATGATAAAAATTATGAGGATTCCAAATAAATGTTGCTGATTAAAAACTAGTCAATGCCCGTCTATTATACATATATAAAAAATATATAATATAAAAATAAAAACAAGAAATGAATAATGACATCTTACAAGTGCATCTGCTTCCATCCCAGCCACCCCAGAAAGTGAGCCACATAGCAGTCCACCATCACCTTGTAAGCAGCGAAACACTTTGCCACTTTCACGAGCAGTAACTTCTGCAGACTCAAGGTTGCCATCCATAGATAAGACAGCTAACAGATATCTCCGAGCTAATTCAGGCCATGTAAGTTCATTTATGGGAAGCATATTAAGCTTAGATCTTTTTGAAGGGAGAGAGCTATCAGCATCTTTCTTTCTTCCTCGTTTTGTTTTTGACTCCCCAGCATCAAAAGTTGGATCTACCAGTGCAGCAACCTTGGATTGTAGCTCTGTTACCAGAACTTTCAGCAGTGAGTTGTGAGCCTTTGTCAAAGCTATGCCAGAGCATCTGCCACAAGTAAACGATGCTAGTCTGCATTGGACAGCTTCCTTCATTTCTCCAGTTTCCATCTGAATGAATGCATGTGGATTTTCCTTAACCACTGTACCGGATTCGCTACTTGTCGATAGAAGTTGTCCAATTGTACCACCATGGACATTTGAGAGATGATTTTCCTGGGCTTTGCTTTTGAGTTTCTCAGTAGCATTGGATCCATCGGACCATGGGTTGATGAGTTCTTCTTCAAGTTCCTCCAATAATAAAGGTTCTTTTAAGCCCAAAATTTCATGGAAACGCCATAATAACTCCCATACCTAGATGGATAAACAAACATACAAAATAATGAAGGAAGCAATACCTAGCAATTAAACATTCAGCAGAACAGCAACAATATTGTAATAAAGCATGAACATAGGTTAGCGTAGACGTACCTGATAAACATCACCAACAAGTTGAGGAGGAAGTCTCGAGCCCATAGGCTTCCCACGAGGACGAGGACGAGGATAATCCACCAGATGGTTTCCAACAAACTTGGCCTTTTTGTATCCTTTAAATAAACCACCTTCTTTTTTACTTTGCAGTCCACCTTTAGTATTAACCATAAGGAAGCCATTTTCAACCGTTATTGACGTAGACGATGCATTTCTTTCTTTCAGGCGTTCATATCGTGAACAGGATATAACACCTGGAAGCTGTTCTATGATTTCTTGTACAAAATCTGTGTCCAGACCAAAACGATCTTGGTTCAGCCATTTTTCAAGTGGGTCAGATAAAGATTTTAGCTCTCCGTCATCCGAAATTACAGATGGAATTCTGACAAAACCTTGTGAACTGCAAAATTTGGCCAGTGAACTAAAATTCACTTTCCTATTCTCATCCATTATGTCACAGTATGGAGTGTGCATTTCATTACTAACATGCTTGCATACGAACTTAAGAGTGCCCTGCTTACATATTTCAGAGCAAGCAGCAATGAATTTCTGCGACAAACTTCTCCAGGCTGAAGATGGCGAACGCTCTTCTACCAAAATTTCACCAATCACATCTTCCAACCTCAAGTCATGAGATAATATATGACTTCCAGATCCATCATGGCTACAACTACCTTCAAGCTGCAAGCTGCTTGACGTCTCAACATTACAAGGTTCATTGGAACAACCTCCAAGACATGACAAAACGTCATTCTCCATAGGGGGTAGAGGGTCTACTAGCATCATCTGAATGCTTCCATCATTATCACAGTCTCTGTGAAAATTCATAACACTTTCTCCACCAATCTGACCAACACTATGAATGGTGTTTGATTGAACGAGTACTGTAGACCCAATTGGAATGAGCAATGCTGAGCATGGAAACCGCCTGACTCTGAAAACAGGTCCAGAATCACCACCATCTAACACTTCGCACATGAAAACAGACCCTGTGATTTTATCATGCCAACAGGATCTATAACCTACAGGCCATATTAAGTTGACATCATGATATGAAGGTCTCACATCAACTGTCCCCAAAGATAGAACAAAGAAATCTTCAAACTGAACAGGAAATCCATCCTGAAAATTAAATACAAAAGAATCAGGCATGATTGCACATTAGACAAAAATAAATTAACAAGCACCTTGTAGACATTACAGGATGCATAAAGAACAACGGAACTTACAATGGCTTGCTGAGACTCAATGGTAGTATTCTCTTTTGTTCCAACTTCTGGAGCTTTTACAACATTCAGAAGTTTACTGGTACAACTTCCCATGATTTGACCATCAGATGATAGATCCTTGAAATAGTCACCTATCATGGTTTCCTTATTCTCCGCAAAACCGTTTCCACTAGAAAATCTTGTTAACTTTCTTCGCTTGGATGGATGTGACCGTTCCTGTGGAGAAGCAGATCTGCCAGCTTCAGGTGATAGAGAACTGCAGTTGGACATCAACCCAAGATAGCGAGCAACTTCAGACATCGAACCAAATGTCTTGCCATCTGGAGCACAGAAAATTACAAATATTTCACAACTGCTACTAGATTGTTTAAATTCCACACGCCAACCATCCCCTAATACGCCATGTCTTTCCGAAATGAAATCTCTAAGAGCCTGCAAAATCTCGCCTGGACTCTTTGGTGGTAGCATAACACCTAGATTACTCCTAGGCTTTCCAAAAGGGAAGCCTGCCTCCTCAAAACTTCTAGCCAAAGTCTGTGTGTGATGCAGGATGTCTTGAAAACCAATTCTGACTGCATGTGTCATAATCCCAGAAGCTTTCTCAAAGCCATAGCCATTCCCAGCATACAAAAAGTTTGGATACGTCACTGGGGCACCAAATGGATTGCCACCATAAGATTTATCACCCGGAGTTTGCTTTCTAAAACCAAAATAAATGTAACGAGTAACTACTACTGATGAGTCACATTCAATCAAATCAAACAAGATGCAGAAGCAAAAACTAAGTAAAAAGATCGTAACAACAGCAAAGCGTAAGATGTATGAAAGAGCATATATGTGTGTGTACTTATGACAGCACTATCATCTGACTAGTAGGACAAAATGTTTTTTTTCAAAGAATCTAGATCATGGTTGTTAAGATCTCCGATTCCGATTTGATTCAGCCGATTCACCCCTTAAACGATTCAAAATCACTATTGAATCTTCATAGATTAAAATCAGAAGAGTCTTCCGTTTCAGCCAGTTTCTCTCGATTCTCAATTTGATTCTTCCGATTCGACCGATCCACCCGATTAACATATGTTGGGTCATAAGAGGCTGGTCGTACCTAATCAGCTCAAATCTGTCTTGTGACCCATATTGAGAAAATATCATAACAATTATTTTTTTACTTGTTAAGTTGGTTGTTTTAGTTTAAATTATTCTTTTTCCTAATATTAAATTATATATGTATCATATAACTCTTTCTAAAGGTTTTGTGTGATTATACAAGAATCTTCCGACTCTATTTGACTCCCGATTCCGATTCATAAAATTTGCATTCCAATTCCCGATTTGAATCACGATTCAACGATCATGATCTAGATACAAAAGGGTTAAGTTTATAATTTGTTTCACAATTTTTATGCTTCTTGACTTCCCATACATGCAAGGTGTATGCATGTGGGATTCATAGTCCAAAAGTTATTTAATAAGAGCATTTTGTAATTCATGAAAAAGAACACTGTACATGGGTATCCTACTCTAAAGTACAATCTATCACGGTTGGTTGCACATTTTATCTCACTTTTTATACATATACAGTAAACACGGTTGAGTATGTATTCCTTAAACAAATCCAGACTGTTTAAAAAGTTCATATAATAGATAAAGATGACAACACTAATAACAATTAAAATTCCATGTGTGCTATATATGTATAAAAAAAATTAAAAATTTGGGTGTCAATGTAATAAATGACTCCTAATCAAAACATCAAACTTGAATAATAAAAAGGGCAAAGGGAGTGTGTTGAAATATTAAGGATCCTATCATTTATAGAATTCCTTAAATTAGAAATTCATAATTACACGCTTAGTAACATATATTTGTCAACTCTTGCATACTCTACATTAAGGGTTCTCTCCTATGATCAAATGCAAGAAATATTGTGTTCTCCTTTTTCTTCCTCTTCATGGTATCAGCACCTTGAGCTCCTACTGTATTTTCTGCTGCTAGGCACCACTACTGATGGCTTGTTCAGCAGCGGTGCCTGCACATTATTCAAATATAACCATCTCTCCAAACTAAACTCACACGTAAGAATTGGCAGCCAAATTATTCAAGTCAACTCTCGTCTGCCCTATATAAAATATTCTCCCAAATAATCAATTACAAGAATAATCACATCATCTTTTTTGTTTCCCTTCAGAGTGAAATAGAATGGCACATCTCACGGTTCTGCTTGAGTATAAGAACTGCAGTAAAAACTAAAAAATAAATTGCTACATTCTTTTTGTACAGCTATATCTTCTGTTTTTATACCCTTAACCCGTAAGAGGAAATATTGAAATAATTTTTCCAATTTTGGTTATTAGTTGCACCAAAATTTCCTTTGTTTTTTGTGTAAAAAATATGTTATTGAGTGTTATGCAAAGCGTGCGCATGGAAGTAGGCATCTTTTTTTTTCTTTTTTGTAGATGACAACTCTTTGGTCTATCAGATCACTATTTTAATATGTCAAATTTTATAACATGTTGTGATAGGATATGACAGTAGTACACTACCCTCAGATGGCTCAACCTAGTTAGCATACACAAAAACAATAGTGCAGATTAATTACATTGCAAACACTTCATTTTAAGACCCAAAATCTGTGAGTCATTTTAACTCGAATTGGAGTATACTTGCCAGTTGGCACAACTAGTGATGTTGTAGCCATAAAACTGAATCATCAGTCTCTTAGCTTGTTAATTTTAACTTTTACAAGATTCCAGTCTCCTATTAATTTTGTTTATGAGAGAGCATACTTTGAAAAGCACGTGCGAGCATACTTTGGAGTTTTGAAAGCACATTCAAGTCCTACATTCACTTTTCCATGTGCATTTGTTGCACCATTCTTCCTCTTCTATTCATTTAAGGTTTTATTCAATGTTAACAATTTTGCATCCATAAATAAAAATCATCAGTAAATCATGGAGAACCTTACGGTTAGATTTCCTATAATCTGGTATATCAACTTAAAAGAATATTTAGCCAAATCTAAGTATAACCCTAATTCAAGTACTGAACTTTTAAGAAGTACTAAGGTTGAGACCTCAATCAAAATTCAACAATCAAACGGCATAAAATGGAACTTCTGGCCAATCCCAAAACCTAAGTCCATGAACAATATGCATCAATAGGTATCCACTAAAAGTTGAAATCAAATGCAATTGCAAAATGAAACCTTCATCCAGCCAGTACTAGAGCCTAGAGCAATGCGTGCGTGGAAGAAAGAGCGGGTCACGGGCAGGCTGATTGATTTCAAATTTTCAATATGAACATTGTGATGGAAATGTAGTACAGAAGAAGGCAATAACAGAACAAGCATGACATTAATCACGCAGATGCAAGGATAAGAGCCTATGGACCTCGCATAGCAAAGATAGCAACAAGATATGGTACACCAGTCCCATAAATTAATGAATGGCAGTTTTTTATTCTGGATTTCAATGGTAACTTGAAGAAAGATTGCGACAAAGAGAATAACCAGGCAAAATCATTTTGAACCCCACAATACAGCATAGGTAAATAACACAAAGCCACTAGCAAGCTAGGTACTCTTGCCAACGCAAAGAAAATATACCATTGTGCATAATCATGGATGCAGGACATATAAAGGTAAAATGCCATAGCAATCAAGACAATGCTGGTTTTCCGTTAGAGAACCAGTTAAGTAGGACAAACCCATGTCAATAATGATATCAGGTGCTGTAAGGCCACTAATAGTATGGACTGTCGTTTGTAACTTGACATGATCATTCAGTTAGTTAACATCACTATTCCTGAAATAGAAATAACAAAAAGTATAGCAAAATATCTTTACATGCAAGCAATTGAATTGTCATACTGCACCACTTTCCACCAAGTTATAAAATTTAAATTTCTACAAATTAGAAGTATGAATGTCATCATTTTCTTCTCTCAATTAGGCAGTCAATTACTAGCAACCGCAAATACTCTCTCTGATGAAATTGCATGCAAGTAATTAGTGCCACACCATCAATGCGAGCTCCAAATTCAAATTAAACAAACAAACAGAGATAGAACGAGGCAATATCGGCAAAAAATAAAAAGAGAAAAAAAAAACTCAAGGCATGAAATAGGGTTTCAAATTTAAGAAATGCTGAAATCCTCTTACCTCAATTCGAGCAATTCATCACTCCCATCGCCATCACTGGGAGGCGAAGCGTTAATATCCAAAATACGCTTGGACTTGACACCTAGCGGCCACCGCTTACTGTTGACCCCAGTATTGACACACTCCACACAGACCCACTCCCAATTGCCCATCTGACTCCCCTGCATTCCGGCGCAGTCCAAGTGGAAGCCCCGCTCACAGC
>JAYMSZ010001219.1:0-15119 GCA_036897665.1 Pelargonium citronellum | reverse complement strand
CGGCGATCTTCTTCCCGTGAAAGACCGTCGTTCTCCTCTCTCCAAAGCAAATCTACATGTTGCATTAGTTTCTCTCTCTGCCGATCTGCATCAGATCTATTCAGATTTGAGACGAAGTCACCGCTGGAACTCGATGGTTTTTTGCAGGAGGTAATGAGCTCCGGCAGCTGGAAGGAGGTCTAGTAGGAGGAGAGTGTGAGAGAAATAGTCTCCAAAATGCCCTCATTATTTCACACAACAACAGACCCAAATTTAATCCCAAACAATTGAATTTCTGCAAATTGAATCAAACCAACCTTAATTACAGAACAATACCCCCTCAAACAATAGAATCAGACCAACCTAAATTCCCAAATTAAACTTTTTGAGAAAAAAAATAAACTTAAATAATTGAATTCTCAAACATGCCTCTATTTGTACCAAAAAAAAATGGCCTCTATGGTTGACCACGATCACCATGAGTGAAGCCACATGCATGAAAAATAAGAAATTGATTTTGGTATTTGATGGTGGCGGAGATATGAGGAATCTGATGGCAGAGAGAAGTGAAGGCGACTGAATCTGAAGGTCTGTAGGCACTGATGGAGGCCGAATCTGGTATTAGATCAGATCTAACCAAGTCTCATCAGATCCGACCACCACGAGCTAATCCGACCCACAGCCTCGTCGCCGGCGACGGCCGCGAGCAACCCAGAAACCGGCGACGACCGCCATCTCCCCAAAACCGACCACCACGAGCTAATCCGACCCACATCCTCGTCGCCGGCGATGGCCGCGAGCAACCCAGAAACCGGCGACGGCCGCCATCTCCCCAAAACCGACCACCAACGGCCCGGAACCGACGAGCACGAGACCTTGCCGGCAAAACACCACCGATCCAGACGCCCTAAAACCTCCGGCGATCCTGAACAACCCAGATCTGATCAGATCTGAGCAGAAACCTAGCCGCCGGCGACACCCATCTACGACCTCAGACGCCGGAAAACACGAATTAGACTCCAAAAAAACAAGAAAATGCAGACCCAAAAAATATATTTTTTAAATATACCAAGCCGGGTTACAGCCAACCCAAGCCGAATGATCTTTTCTTTGTATCCGAGTTATACATTTTACCCACAATGGACGGATGAGATTGTGCCACATATGCTACATGTAGTTTACATGTAATAGCAAACATGAGAAAATCGTTTCTCTTAAAAAAATATTAATTAGTTAAATTTAAATGTTTTGACACAAACAAACATACGAGGAGGAGTCAAACAAATTATGAGGTTGTCACTAACATGGTGACAAATTATTAGAAAATTTTATTTTTAGCATCATTAGATATGTGAATGCAGAATTAAGGTACGCTAGTTTAACTTTGTTCGTGAAGAGGTTGGTGAGATGGTGGGGTACAAAATCAAATCCATGTGATAGAGTTGATCCAACGGTTGTGATTGATGAGAATGAGCATCAAATATATTGTATGGTCGAGAGTATATTGGAATCTATATTCTGTACCATACGTTCTGTCAAACTGAGTACCAATTAATGGTATACACGTGGATCGTGTACTACCGGGGATCAAATCAGTGATAATGATAATCCTATTAGGAATAAAGTATTTGGGACAGCCAAACAAGTGTAGAGTATTTTTTCTGTTTGTTTGCTATAAAGTCGTGTCATCACAACAAGACCCCAATGCCCAACATCTCCCATCTATACTTACGATTCCAATACTACATTTATTAATTGTACCAAATTTTTTTTGAAAGGAAAGTGTTACTCTATTAATTCAACAAAATCATTAGCTGTACTAAACTCAATTTATTTTAGTTTGAATTATTATTTCACTTAGCAAGTTAAAAAGTTGACTCAGCTCAAAATCAAGCTCGCAAGCTCAACCCACACCTTCAGCCTAGACCGCCTTCCCCGGTGACCAAGCCATACATGGTGGTCACAACTCTTACAGTATTTCATGTCGTTCACAACTTAGAGAATCTACTTGGACGAGTTGCTAGTCACATTGGAGAAAATATCGAGTCCCTTATAAAGGTGTTTGAAGGACTGCCTCATCTCGCTCCCACAGTGTTGAAATGTTCCACATTAGAAAAATATAAACAAAATGAGTTAAATATAATAATGGAAGTCAAATCATACTAATAAGGTTGACATTTTAGTAGTGAAAGCTCAAACCATTATATATAATCAAATTATGGAACTTAACATGATATCAGCTCAGGTTTTGATTATGGCCTTGGCTCAAAAGTAGCCCGTTTATGTTGCATACCCCTGTGATCTCTGGTCCGCTTGCAGATAGACATGCCTGCATCGGTCCACGAAAAATACCTACATGTGAGGGGCATTTCCGATTTATAAAATCCTCAATTGTACACATGTCGAACTCACCAATAATAGAAACACTACTAACAAGATCAACAATATACACCTTTTAATAGTAGAAACTTAAGTAAGTGTATTAGCAAGCATTTTCGAATATATATTTTATAATTCGTTCCCCAATGCAATGAGCCTCTAGTCACATAATCATCCCGGGTTCTCCATCTTGGAATCAAAACTGTTAATTTATCTAAAATATGAATATTATTAGTTTACTATCGAAGTTATTGCTTTTTGCTTTTGAATTTTTATACTGATTGAAATATTGAAGATGGCTTTCTATAACTTTTTCTTTATATATCTGATTTTTCGAATTGTGTCACAAACGTTTAGATAGTTTTATGCTCTCAAGCTATATGAGTAAATCAATTGATAATTTAAGTGCACAAATAAGCATGCAAGCACTTATTATTAATAGTGTTCCATAAGATTTGGTTTTCATAAATGCCTCTATAGTCAAATTTCTGTTAAACCAGTTTGCTCAAATTTATGGTTGTGAAATTAGGTATTCCCAAAAAATAAATGTAACAAAAAAATTATTCTTTTCAATGGATATCAAGATTCCATTTCATGAAACCCAAAATTTTGGTTTATCTCATGCATCTAAAGGTTCATCAAACTTTAAAATGTTGAAAGTAGTAGTTAGAGTTGTTCATAAGTGGATAAGCAACTATGAAAGTGGGCAACTAAATCTGCTTGTTGCGAGTTAAAATTTTGCAACCAATGAGTTATGTATTTTTAATGGTTTGTGAATTACGGATTACAGGCGATTTGGTGAGAAACATATGTATAATCTGCCCAATACATATAGGCTTGACCCGAATCTAATTAAATCATCAACTTAATTTAAAATTGATGGAATTTGAATTTTTTTTAATAATGAGATTTAATAAAATACAAAATCATAAGAGGGAGTCATTCAAAACTAACCTAAGACCAACGAAATCATTAAATGGATCACTCAATTTAGCAAAATTAAATAGTTCAGTGAAGTGATTCATCCCTAATATCACCCCTTAGGGTTTTAGTTAGTAGTGCAGACGGGTTACCCATGAGTTGGTCTTAGGAAACCCATGTCCCGCATATATTTGGCATGCTGGTTGGGTTTGACTAGACTTTGGAACTAGTGGTTTAAGGTTGAGAAGTTTTTTATGATGCAGGTGAGATTACATGTTGGCTTCAAATTTGCCACCATGGGATCACTTGTCAAGCTAATTCCATAACTCTCATCATTAATGTTTCAGCTATAAGAGATTTAACTAGGGATTTAACGTATTTATATGTTAAGGAGTTAATGGATTATACAATTAAGGTTTATACACACATACCCTTAGAATGTTGCAACGTATATTATCCTATAAAGTAGAGTTTCTAGAACACGAAGTGTATTTTTGAAGAGAAAAGGAAAACACATTGGAAGAGTAAAGATGTACTATTATTTCACAAAACCTAATAAGATATATAAATGTATATGAGAAGAAGGATACATTGAGCATAAATTACAGAAGATTCGGTAGATAAAATTTCTTTGAATAGAAGGGCACACTGTTCCTTGCAAGAGAGAGTGAAAACCAAACAGCATTAAATGAACCCAAATAATGTATTAAATGCTCCATCTTCCAAACACAACCTATGAATTAGTGTTGCCTTGGAGAGGGACGATGGCATAAAAAATCAATCCAAATAACAATAAATAATTAAGGTATTAGCATTGCATATATTTAATTGCAACTAGTATTAAAAAAAAAAACCACAAAATCCCATATTATATACATGATAGAAGTCAATAACTATGGAAGATTGTAATATGTTGGATTTAACCTAGGGTTTTGTTTTTGGACGGTCACGTGATTGTGGAGATGAGCAAGAGGAGACATAATAAAACCTAGATATATAGAAAATACATATATTTGTTGAAAGATTAGAAGCTTATATATAATTATTTATTTGACATAGAATAAAATAAAATGGAGAAGAAAGTGGGGAATATTTGGGAGAATGAAAGGGAAGAGAGAATTAGAAGGTAATGTGTTGAATTAGGATTTACGATGTGTACACATCAAACCAAACAACACCAACGCAACCCTTTTCATTTCTCTCTCAATCAGGTCAAGTCAATGGGTCTATGTCTATCCAATAACATACTGTAATCTTAAAAATAATGGTATGCAAAAATAATAATAAATTAAAAGAATAGTCAAGAACATATATATAACCTATTAGCTCTACTGCTACTCCTCCTAAGTCCTAGCTAGCCTCTCTCATCTCAAGTCCTCAAATCCATTTATGACTATATAAGATAAAATATGATATTTAATTATTTATAATTTAAAAAAAAAAGAAGAAAAGAAAGAGACAGTGAGAGAGAGCGAAGAGGGTGGGGGAAAAGGAATCAGGGCTGAAATTGTACAAATTTTTTTAACCCGTCGAGTCCGGGGTGGGCTGGGTTGGTTGGGTTGGACTCGGACACTAATATTGTATAATAAAATATAAATAAAAAAATAATTTAAATTAATGTATTGAGTGAGAGATTAATGTGATGGTGTGTTCTTCTCCATCTACCGTCATTTTCCGAGATATACTATCGAGGAAGCCCACACCATACCCAAATCCATCTCCTCTCTACTTTCCTTCTTCTTCTTCTTCATCTCAAAAAAGAAAAAAAAAGAAAAAAAGAATTAGGTTTAATTGATTGACAACAAACACACACAAGAGAAACAGAATTAGAGTAGCAGTAGCATTATCTCATTCCTTCTCCGTCCCAAATGATCCACCAAGAACAACAACAACAACAACAACAACAACAACAAGATCCACCATGTTTGTCTTGTCTTCAACAGCAACAACAACAACAACTTGCTTGATTCAAGAAGAAGAAGAAGCTATCTGCAACAGTGACACTAGCTGTTACTGTTATTATGTTATGACATGATATTTTGTGTATGCTATCTCTCTTTTCTTTGCTTTTTCCTTTGCCTTTTTCTCCAGCTCCCCGCTGATTGTGCTGTGTGCACGCTTCAGTCCTTTTTCTTCACTGCCCAATAGGATTGAGATTTGAAAATGCCCTTGGAGGGGGTTTTCATTGAACCCAGTACTAGCAGCGCTACAGCTTCAAATCATCATCATCAGCATCAACATCCAGATCTTTCTCTGCACATAAGCCCACCAAATGTTAGCTCAATCTCTTCCAGTATCGGAGGCGGAAACATTCCCAGCTTTGATTTGTTACTGAGCCCTCCTCACACCAACACCAAATCTAACAGTAATACCATAGCCACCTCCACTGCTGCTGGGTCTATATACAGTACAGAACTGTCTCTAGCTCACCCAGCAGCTAATGCGAACCACGAGGAACCACCTCTCAATAGTCTCAACCCTTATCATCATCATCATCATCATCATCATCAACAGCAACAAAATACTAGTCCTAGTAATTATCTTCTTCGCCGGAGCAATTGTTCTAGTAACTTAAATCACATAAACCATGGAGTTTCGCTTCTCGACATGTCGTCTTCGGACGGTCTGAAGCCGATCAAGGGGATCCCAGTGTATCACAACCGCTCCTTTCCGTTTTTGCCTCCTGCGGTGGACCATAACCACCACCAACATCTGAGCAAGGACACCAACATGTCACCGTCCTTTTATCATCATCATCATCACCATCATCATTCTTCTTCTTCCCCTTATTTCGGGGGAGGAGCTGGAGCTGTGGGGTTGGACCCCATGTCCATCTTGAGCTCCGGTCCCCACGCGTCCTCTCCGGCTTACCGGTTAGCCACCGCCGCCAGGTTCACCGGGATGGGAGGAGCGTCAACGTCCACGGATGGGCTCATGAGGTCAAGATTCATGCCTAAGCTTCCCACTAAACGGAGCATGAGAGCTCCCAGGATGCGCTGGACCAGCACGCTCCACGCCAGATTCGTCCACGCCGTCGAGCTTCTCGGCGGCCATGAAAGTAAGTTTTTTGTTTCCTCTTCATTTTCATGATTCAGCAAACTGGTCGGTCCAAATCAATTGAATTGAATTGAATTGAATTGCAGGAGCCACACCAAAATCAGTCCTGGAGCTCATGGATGTGAAGGATCTAACATTAGCTCATGTAAAGAGTCATTTACAGGTAATTTTATCGTCATTAATATTAATTACTTAAACTCGATCGCAGACCGGAGGTGCAGAGAGAGGAGATTGTTCTTTCTTGAAATGAATTAATGTTTGTCTCTCTCTCTCATATTCAAATCTGGGCGGTGCTGTTGGTCTATCTCATTCATAACATCGGCACAGTAGCCGATGTGCAGTGAATGGAAAATTAAAGACTCGAGTGAGTAGTGAGTGAGCTTCTTCTGATCACAGAGACAGCTGAGCTTTCTTCTGTGTTTTTTGTTCAGAAACCCCAAAAAAGCCATCATTACTCAATAATGCCAATACAGCTCATTACTAGCTACCTCATATCAAACATCATCAACGACCTTCTGATTTTTGTTGAAACCAAGACATAATATATCATTTCTTGATTTAATTATATGGCAAAACTTTCTTTACTCTTTCAATTAATTCAAGTTTTTTTTTCTTTTCTTTTCATTTCTTTTCCAGATGTATCGAAGTGTTAAGACCACTGACAAACCTGCAGCTTCCTCAGGTAATTCGTATTGCTTAGTCTTCAACTTTTTCTTACCATTCTTTTAATTACCGTTTTGTACTTACAAGACTCACATTTGGAAAAATCCACCATTTCCCATCTCCATTCATTTCCACAACAAAACCCTATTATAGATAAACGACAAGTACGTATATACATATATTTGCAGACCTAGAGCTTTCTGGTTACAATCTTTCCTTTTTCTTTCTTTAAGGCCAATCGGACGGGTCCGGAGAAGACGACATCTCCCCCTCGCCGGTGGGAGGAGGGAGCGAGCTCGGCTTTCGCCGGATGTCTTCGACGGAGCAAGCAGGAAGAGGGGCGGTTGATGCAATGGTGCAACAAGAAATGGACGGTTCTGCAACTCTGTGGAGCAACTCCTCAAGGTATATAATATGACCCAACTATATAATTTTTTTTTTTTCAATTCATTATAGGTACGTACTAGCGGTGATTGGTGATGGATCGATAATAAATATATGAGCTAATATTGCAGCATTAACAGCAGTAGCACTAGTTACTGCCTTTTTCTTTTGCATGGTACCGTAGCTTAGAGAAATGCAAAACCACGTCCACCATTTTTATTTTTTTTGAAGAATAAAAGAGTTCTTGTGTGGCAGCTTTTGCTTTCATTGATTGTTCATATTTTAAATTAGCTTTTGCATGTTTGGAGAAGATTTTCTTTGGATCGAGATTAGATTTGTAGCTTTGATGGGTATATAAAAAAAAATACAAATTAATTATATCAAACAACAGCAGCTCCTGCTTTTTCTTTATATCTTTAGAACTCTGAATTAATTACTATAATTATAATTAAAATATTGTTGTTATTCTCTTCACGAGGGCATTGCATAATTTGCATTTGCATATATGACCAAAAAGATCCCACTCATGCAAGTATTTGACTTGAGTGCTCTCCTTTTCCATAATCCTGATTTATTAATGATACAAAACATTGCTTGGTACCATGAAATGTTCTTCATCTTTGTTTCTTTTCTCCTTTTGCTTTAGTTTTGTCTGATTTTTTTAAATTTAGAAAGAATCTATAGGTTACAGAGATAGATGATGATGATCAGAAAGAAGATAATAAATATAGTTTTGTCCATGCAGTCTTATTAGGGAAGGTAGCTGAGGGTTGATGTTCACACTTCAACACGACTTGGTTCATTAATACACTAAAAAATAAGAAGACGGTCCACAAATGAAAACATTATTGTTTAAATAATTTGTTATTGCTACTTAGCTCATTTGGGTATAAAAAGACAAAGCTACCAAATTAATATATCTGAGTTGAATCATATATAAATAAACAGACCCGTGACCAATGAGTCTTTTTGGTTTCGGACACTGAACACAAACAAGAAATATGGTAACTGAATGTTACAGTACGTACTTGTTTAGTTAAGAGAATGGTGACACACTTGAGTTTTGTTTGTTTATCTATTTTCTTGTTTTGATCAAGAAAATACTGAAATCTTGCTCAGTAGATAAATGGATAGTTGTCAAAATCTTGATGGGATCGATGGAGGACAAAGATAAGATAATTTTATTTAAATTAAATTAAATCAGACTTGACGAATATGGTTTTGTTAATGTCACTCTCTAATGAAAGGTTTCTAATTAAATTTTTAAAAAAATGTGTATATGCTGACTTCATTGTCCACATTGTAGACAAGATATAGGACATTTTAAAGTAAAATGCCTCCTGAATCTTGATTTATGCAAAGTGGTTGTATATATAATTAACTAAATAATGTAAAGATATGTTGTCAGTATATATATCTCTCTTTATTACTTATTAGTAGTTAGGTTCTATTTTTCAGCTAAGATAAGCAAATACAGTACAAAAGGTTTTTTTTAATTCTCTTGATTCATTTATAAAAAATTATAATATATCTTTGTAATGTAAAACTTGATATCTATGCTTATATATTCTTCCAAAGTCATTGCTTCCATAGAAATGTAGGACACATAAAAGAAAGTTATTGTATCCTTGAATCCATTACAATCACACACAGATACACATTGTTTACCATTGTGGATAGATATTTTTATTAGAGGTTTTGATTTTAAATTCATAAAAAAAAAAAACATGCTTCTGATTCCATGACTATAACTAGATTGCAATTTGGACTTGAACACAATTGAAATCATTTAATTTGACTTGTTATATAAAAATACTAACTGGAATATATATGATCCTCATTATTTCAAACTTTAAATGAGAGGTTAATCACATAGGGATTTGTTTATTTGAAAGTAAAATAAATAAAATGTTCGGATCCTATTATGTATCAACCTTCGAAATAAATTATGTCGAACGGAATACTTGGGTATGAGTTGAAGCCCTTTTAAATTGAATTTATCGAGATTGTTTAATTAGTCGCTTCCCATCTTATTTATGCTTAGACTGATTATTGTGGGCTAGGGACAGTCGTGTTCATACATATGATGAAGATCAAAGAGCAAGGAACACGTGTCAAATAAATTTCTGTTTAATATAGTCTATAAACCAAACTATAACAATTTATTAAAATTCTCGCAATTCTAATTAAAAATGTTACATGTCCCAAAATTTGTTTAGTAGAGTATAAGCAATAATTAATGAGATATAACAATTTAGTTGTCTTTGTTATCTCTAATCTTAAAAACTCTCTTGGCTTATATTTTGTTACTCTATGTTGTTATGAAAGCTACAATAAAATTTCATTAAAGACTAGCTAAAAGCATCATGATACTCCACAATACATATAATAATAATAATAACAATAATTATTATTTGATTATTTTATATGCGTCTATATTCTTATTAATGTAAGAAACTCAAAGTGCTTGCAATATAACTAAATATTATTTTTGGTAATTGAAAATAATTCTTTTATAAAAAAGAATAAACTCTTACTTATAGACAAACAAGTCTAATAGACACTCAACTTACAAAGAATGAAAAACTAAGTATTTAATGAGCATATACCATGAAGCTATACAATCTTACACATTCTATATAAAGCATGATCTTTTTGGCTGTTGGTGTACAGTATTCAGTAGTTTGTAGCATGTTAATTAGTGCATGTTCAATGCAATTGTGCGACTGAAATTATTTTATTCCTGCTCCATTCAGTAAGTTTTATTGATGAAATTATTGAATATGTATGGCTAACAAAATTTTGACCTTGAAAGTTTCAGTAATAGAGAGGCTTGGCTACATGCAAAATCCAATGACATGGATGTGCTCAGACCTACCTCCTTCCAATCACAACAAAGACAGCAGATCACTGAGGTAATTAATTAATTAATTACACTGTCATGCATGCATATATATATATATGTGTGTGTGTCTAACCTTAACCTTGCATGCATTTATTAGGTTCTAAGCTACCACAAAACGCTACTTGAGTAGCGATTTCCGTTTCGGAACGTTTGATTCTAGAACTTAAAACTCTAGCGGACCAAACGCAAAAATCTCCGTTCCCGTTGTGAAATTGAGAATTAATCAATTAATTATGTTGTTTAAATATTTAGAAGCAAAAAATCTTTATTCTTATTCCAAAAAGCTTACCTAACATCTTAAACTCTATAAACCTAATGTTTGCATTTTCGTTTTTGTTCCGCATACCGAAACGTTCAGCGATCCAGATTACTTAGATTAGGTCTGTCACTTTTGTCAGTTAATGCATTTGTCTAGATTTTCATATGAATCCAAGAAAAGGTAACTAATATTATATTTGAAAATTAACATGACAGGATCAGTGCAATTCAGGTCGAGTGAAGAGCTACTTAGGGACTAACATGGAATGCAAGAACCCGAGCTTGGAGTTCACATTAGGCAGACCAGATTGGCAGAACAAAGAACATATTTAACTCTGATCATCATGCTATTGCTAGCTTCTCTCTTTTGATTTTGATTTAACTCATCATCATGCTTTCTCTCCAAGGTTGAGATGAGATCATGAGAATTATTCAGAAGCCATAGATAATTATATAACATATTAGAAAAAGAAAAGAAAAAAGAGAGGTGGTGTCGGTGAAGATGAAGGTGACAAAAAAGAAGAAGAGAAAAAGAGTTGCCATCTTCCATGCATATATCTATTTTTGTTAAGTTTCTTCATATTTGATTGGTAGAAGTACAGTAACTTTTGGGGCTAATTGTTTAATTTTAGTGTGGTTAAAGGCTAAAGTTGCATTTTTTTCTGTAGTGTTGCTATTTGATTTTGAAGTGAGTAAAAAAGAGAAATGGCATTGAAAAAGAAAAGTAGAGTAAAAGAATCAAAGTGTTGATTTGGGCTTTATCTAGTGTGAAATGGGTTAAGCTTAGCTCTTGAATATGGTCTTTCTTTTACCAACTGTGTTACTGTCAGGCTCTGCTTGCTTTCAAATTTATCAGAGATCAGCTCTGATGCACCATTCTTGGTCAAGTTTCCTGCTCAAGTAAAAGGGTAAAGCTGGTTCAAATTGGTGGGAGGCTGTGCATTTTCACCAAATGCTTGTAATTTTGACATGTAAAGTTGATCAATTTGATGCTTGAAATGAAGATGGCAATGGTGTGTCAGCTAGTTTGGCTAGCTTTTCAATGAATCAAGTACTAGTCAAGCATGCACCTGCACAAAAGAATAGTATGTGCAGTGCAGAGCACAACATATAGAATAGCAAGCAACCAAAGCCATCAAACAAGGAGCACAATTCCTTTTGGTCACATGACCAACTAGAAAATGGAATCATTACAGAAAAATATGCTTCTTAGGGGTCCCTTAAAATCCACAAATGCTCCATAAGCTTTTTGCAGTTGGAAGTAAATTCTGTGTAAAACACATAAATGGAAGATTCATTTCTTCTTAGAAATCAAGCAATCATAAGAGGGAGCTCTTCAAATTCATGCTAAAGTCTCTTTTCATTGACAGTAAAGGAGAAAAATATATTCTCTGCTTCTCTAGCAAATCTGGTTCCACTTTCTAGAAAACAGACTACAAGAGTAAGAGAAACAATTTACATGGGCTGCTGATTCCCAGGAACTGGAGAAACTCCAAAAAGTATCTCTATCTTATACAAAAGCCCATGCTCAACAAATTTTTTGCAGGCCCATGAACAAAACATTGAGGATGAGATGGAGAGAAACTGGGGTGAAAATAGATTACCATAAGGGAAAGCATATTCTTACTAAGATTACCATACAATACAAACTGCAGTACTAGATTAACTTTTATGTTTCAGACAATATAGACAACAACACCTAGCAACAAACACATATCATGATAGTGCAGAGTTCGGAAGACGATTTGGCAAAGCAAAAACATGTACAAAGATAAGATCCAGGGCATTCGCATGAAGACTTCTACAACATGGATCTCTACTTGTGCATCACTTCAATCTGAATGCTTATTATTTGCTTCATGATGGCGATGGGCATGACGAGCAACAGAGTAAGCTGAAAGTGTTGATGCAGTCATGTTCAGTGAGTGCTTAGCGAGGCCCACACTTTTTTTTGTCGCCAACCAAATGGTAAAGAAGAATCCAACCCAACCTGTTCCATTAAAAATATGCAGATCCATCATTAGTTGAATATAGTTGTTTAATGGAAAAATTAAACTAAAATACATTCTTAAAAACGACTACAGTTTCATTTAACAGTAATTGAGGTGGAACATGATTGGCCATTGCATACCAGCTTAAAGTATCAAGTAATCGCCAATACAAATGGCAGAATCGGACTATTACAAATTGCGGGTCAATCATGTGATATTTTTAGTGTAATCACACATACAAATTTCATGATGCTAAGAATCTTTACTTTGTTTATATCCAAAATTGACTCCTGTTTTATGAACTTGTATATGATTTCCACTCTTGAGTTCTAGACTAATATAGCCACATATACCTTCTACCGAAGAATTTGAAATTATCACAAGGAGAGAGTTGCTGCAAATCAGACTCCCAAAGAATTCTAACTGAAAGAAACCTTCTATTTTGGCATATTCTTAATTTCCTTACCCATACAATCACCAGACAGTCATCAAATATGTTTTCATTTAGGACCCAAAAAACAAATAAAACCTATAGACTTCTGAGGATTAAAGGCCAAAACTGCAGGATAACAGACTTAAAATGAGGGATGTAATGTAAAGTAACTATCTACTATCAGTTCCATAAAATACAAATGAACAACAATATTTAAGGTATAGCACTATATTCGAATGAACTAAAGCTGTATCTGGCAATAAAGAAACGCTCACCTGTTGCAATCACAGTTGCTATTATTGTTGAAACTGTTACTGTGGAAATAACAAATACAGCAACTGACAATGCTCCAATGTATATGGCTGTTAAGCCAGCAAAGAAAAGAGCCAAGAAGCCTCCTGCTGCTGCCAAAGACATCAGAAGAGCTATGACAACTGCGTTTACAGTCGCTGCCACAAAGAAAAGCATGAAGACAAACAATCCTGTCAAGGAAAGGCAAGAAATCGTCCCTACCTGCAGAAATTATGAAATGACAAAATAAATCCTCAAAAAATAGATTCTAAAGAATACACAATTTAAATAAAAAAAATTAGAAACAACAAATTGGTTCTTTATTTACACATGAAGATTTATTGTAACTCTTGCAGAGGAATTGAAAATTTTCTTAATTTTTTTCCCATTTAGCTTCCTTGGTATGAAAGGGCATCGAATTTTCAGGCTATAATCTTGATCTTATATGAAATCAGTTCTAAAATACGAATCCGAATTTCAGTAGCTTCCAATTTGAAATCGAGACAACTATGCTTTGCAGCAAGATCAGAAAACAAAGAATGTTTCACTATACAACCACATATGGCCAATTTCAGTAAGTATTTATCATCATCAACAATAATAACAACAAAATTGTCACATGCATAAAACTTAAACGATATTATGCAAGCGAATTTGGTAAAGAGAAATTAGTATTATGGAAGCAAAATCGGTAGAAGTAAATAACTAAAATCAAAGCAGATGAGTGGGCATTACGAAGCAATCGAGAAGAGCACCATCGAACGCAGGCCTCAGTAGCGGTCGACAGTGAAATCGACGGCGACAGACTCTGAGAACAATGGAAGTGAGATTGGAATTTCAGAATTGAGTAATATAAAAATTAGAGATTTAGAGGAACAATTTAGGGACTTAGGGTTGATAGTGCTTACTGTTAACTGAAGAACTGAAAATGGAGGAAGAAATGCCAAATCGTCAAAGTGAAAATAAAGGACTCGAAATGCAAATGGATGACGCTACTGTAAGTTTTGGTGCGAAGCGCAAATGGAGGATGCGAATTCGCGCTTTAAACTTTATCACTCTTTCCGCGACGGTGAAGTCGTCACTACATTAGGCTTTCTATCTGAGTCAGCCTAAGTTGTTACCCATATATTTTGGCATCGTTCTTTCTATGATGGTAAAATCGTCACGCTGATGGGCTGTCTATCTGAATAAGCCCAAAGCTGTCTCCCATGTATTTGGCATATTTCTCCCCATGATTCGTATTTTCAGCGCATTTTTAATACTGTTTTGGGCGACGGCCCATTATTTCTTGTCATGAAAAGTCTTTTTTTTTTAGTGATTATGATAGTGGATGATGTTGAAACTCCAAACTGCAATGCAAATATGTCTTTGATTTCTCCAAAAAATTCATTTTCAATCTCCCCCTTAACCTACACACTATTATTGCTTGTCACTTTATGTTCACCATAACTTTTTGTATGAAATTTATATCCATTGACATAATAATCTTTTCACTTTCTTGATTGAACTCCATGCTAAATTTCATATGCGAGCATCCACCCAATCATTTTTTATTAAACCTACAAAATCTTGAAACCATTTGTTGAATTGAATGTTGAACAAGTGTTGCAATGCATGCTCTTGTAAAGTATGATTTTCATCACATATTTGTTCTTCACAAATACAATAATTATAGGTAGTAAGTGTTATGTTATAAAAATTTAGACATAATATATACAATTAATTAGATGGCACATGTATATGCTAATTCAGTTGATGACATTATATATGTCACTCACTTAATAAATGGTTGAACTTCATAACAATTAAGCAGCACATAATGATGTAAAACAACATACTTTTTAGTGGTGAGCCACTT
>JAYMSZ010001218.1:0-15120 GCA_036897665.1 Pelargonium citronellum | reverse complement strand
CCGGCATCTACACGGTGGTCAAACTCCGCGGGGACGAGGTTGGTGCCGAGCCACCTCGTGAAGTCAGGAGTTTCCGCCGCTAGGAATGCCATGCCTGTGACCGTGAGACGTGAGTAGGTGCTTTGCTTTGCGGGGCCCTGGTGTGCTGCAATTATGTATGATAGTATGCTGATGCTCATGACAAAAACTCTTATCCTATATTTGGTCTGCTTGATAGCATTATATGTGAAAAATAAATGCCTAGGACTAAAGGCTTCTTCGTGTGTGACTCAAAAGTCCGCGACCTACAGCCATGTATTTGTTTTCTTCCCCTAGGCTGGTCCGTGAGAGACTTTACCTATCTTTTCAGTTTTGTGTTTGTGTTTGGCGAGAATCAAATAAAGCATATCAGCATGTGTGGTTATGTTTGAACACTAATAATGCATGTTTAGTCACAAAAAAATCCGATAAAGCATATCAGCATGTGTAGATCATGTTTCAACACTACGAGTATCAATGATGTATCAGTTGCGTTTATGCTGTGTGATAATCAAATAAGCATTTCAGCATGTGTGGATAGCTCAAGGACGATACATCATCAATAATGTGCATATTAGCATGTGAATTCTGCTACTGTATTCTAAGATATTTCAGTTTGCTACCGACCCATAATAAATCAGACCAAAATAAAGAAAAGAAATATAACTCTTGAGAAGTTACAGATACAACAAACTCTACCACATTACAAGTCGAATCCTTACATGTCTCGCCCAAGAGAGATGCTGCACCAAGAAACCGGGGCATTGGAGAAAAGCTGCACCTATCGACTGGAACATAACCATAAAGACTTGCAACACAAAACACACCAGCTGCAAAAAAAAAAATAATAAATAACACCACAGAAGTTATAGAAAAGGTTTTTTTTTTTTTTTGCTACCACAATTTGCAAGATCACTAAAATAAAATATATTTAATCATAAGCTTTTTACATGTTTATCTCAAGCGACCAAGGCAGATCATAAAACCCATCAGCAATTCGTGATAAGAACAGACAAATAAAACTTGGCACGCTCTTTCAATCCACTTGTGTAGGATATACAAATCCAGAACAACTAATGCAGCCATAAAAAGAAACTCAAAAACATGAAATACTACACACAATCTTACAAGTTATAATCACAAGGCACACAGTTAAAGACAACAGATTTACTAGATGAAAATATTGAAGACAACAACCAACAAAGGCATACAATATAAAGCTGTCATTTAGTGTCATGGGCTCAATGTGGAAGAGTGGTTCTAAGGGCTATTAGCATTTGAGAAGATAGGAAAAGCTGCGACATAAACACTTCGGGTATAGAGCATAGCTGTATTTGAACAAGATTACAAGGTGGATATTGATATCAAGTAGGGTTATAAAAGAAACGACCACATACTTGTTCAATGTTTGGTTTTGGTCCCAATCTGAAAATTAAGTGACAATGAACTCATAATTCTAAGACTTCAGGAGTTTGAAAGATTCACAAAATCAACTTGCCACACTATTATTTACCGGTTCTTTCTATTATTCATTACAATTTTTACGTTTATAGGCCAAATCTTAAGGCACGGGCTAAAGCATAACCATATATCAAGTCTAAGGTGGCTTTCATCATCTATGTAACATGCATTTACCAGGTAAAGTACTAGTGAGCTCAGAGTCACATTTCACACCAAAAATATGGGGAAAATCAAGTCATTAGATCAGGTAGAAGGGAGGGAGGAAAGATTATTTTAGGTGGAAGAACATGTTATCAATCAGAATTAGATATTATAGGTCAGCCATAGTATAAATGACATTATGGAAGGAGCACAACTGCAAAGCTATTAACTTCAAATAGTACTCAATTCTAATTATTAGCATCTTTATTACACTTCTAAGAAATCCAAGATATTGCCAACCACACATATTAACACAAGAGAGAACAGCAAAATAACCTCAAAACCACTAGAGAGAAGTGATACAAACAATGCGTCAAGTTCTAAAATAATATTGTTCTGCACCATAAACTAACTATAAAATTACATGTACTATAGACTATAGAGCTCATGGGCATATATAGCAATCCATTCTAATAAACCAAATTGGAGATAACTCGAGTTCAACCAGTGGAAGGGTGTAGTAGACACATTCAAGACAGCAAAAGAAAAGAGAGCATGATATGAGAAGGTTCTTAGTAAAGTAGAAGAAAGGGGTTAATGTGTTTTTATGTTTAGAACAGATTCGCATGAGGTCTTCCATAAACTACTCCTACCTAATTTTTTAGGTTAATATTTATTATTGCAATTAACAAGGGGGATAAAATAGCAAGTTCACATTGCACACTTCAGCTAACAAAAATATCAAACCTAAAGGGCAAAAGGAAACAACTATGAGGATCCATGACTTGTGATTCCAAATGTTGCCTACAATCTTAATAGCCAAATACATCTGTAGAAACATAGAGGTAGTGTTATCTATCATTTATCCTCATTAAACCCCGAAGGCATACAATTTCTAAATAATGAGTGGCAATTATGGAGATATAAAAAATAAAAAAAATCAATGGAGAAGCCATTATCAGAAACACATGGCAAAGTAAACAAAGTTGATATAATTTTTGTAAACAACTATTTCTCAATGTCAAAAGCTTATTATGCCATAGGAATTATAAAAGAACAAAAATGCTCAGAGCAGTAAGCAAATTGGTTTTTGTTACAGCTAATTTCCAGCCATGTTGCAAACCCAAATCCAATTAACATAGTGGCAAAGACCTTAATCAAGATTCTACCAATTTTGTTTTGAATGTAATGTTGAATGCAATAGATTTATCAGCAAAACAGAATTAACAGATAAATCCATAAATAGTGAAATGCAAAATCCTTCCAACTTATTGCGATAGAAACATACATATATAAAAATATGCTAGTTAGACATGCAACTCAAAATTACCTATTGATCCAAATACCGGCCCCATCAATAGGTCCTACGTTGTGCTCTCAAAAAAATCAATATCCAATATAACTAGGGTCTCCAATATACTCAGCAATCTGATCGAGACGCACATTGAGCAATGCATGGTTATCGGCATCCCTGACCACAGCAGTGTCCCGGTCCAAATCCTTCTCCACCAGGCTCCCATGAACACCCTTATGCTTGCCATTCAAAACAAGAACTGGACCCCCTCGCCGGGGAAGTGCAGTCTCTAAAAGAGCCTGATTCACCCCTTCAACGAGCTCTTTGTTCTCATCCATAGCTATATTACATGTGGTTGGCCCAACAACATCTACCACCTGACCTTTCTTCAAATATAATCTCCCTCTCTTCAAATCTTTGCTGATAATTCTACCCCGAATATGACTGGGGAGCCATGAAACTTGACTGGACTTCACTTGCTCCCTATGAACATCTGTTCGGTGAGAGGCTCCATTACCATTACCACTTACTTCCCTGCTTCGCTTACTAACCCTTTTATCATCAGAGCCTTTACCTTCATGAATATTCAGCTCCTTTAGTTTCTTCAGGCACCTCTCTTCTTCCTTCGAACCCAAGTCTGCAACATCTCGTATACGCACGGTTACTTCTTCTTGGCTCCTTGAGAGTTTCAAAACAACTTCGCTATCATCCAATGTTTCCACAACTCTACCCTTCAAACCAATGTTCCTTCCATCAATGATCCTCACATCCTTACCAACAAAAAGACCTTCATCTCCATGGTGTCTAGCCTTATCTTTCTCCTTCTCCTTCTCTTTCTCTTTCTCTTTCCTGCTATTGCTTCGCTCACTGTCCCTCTGTTTCTCTGTATTTGAATCGCCTCTTGAAGGAGGATTCACATCACTGAAGAACCCTAACCCTTCCTGCTTGGCCCTCTTCTTGTACTGCTTGACCTTCACATCCTCCTTAGCGTTCCTCCCAATACCTCTTCCCTCGTGCCAACCATAACCTCTCAGCAAAGCGGCACCAAAACCCTCGACGGGGACATCAGCGAACTCTTCGAAACCCCTATCCTCCGGCAACCGATCCAGATCCTCTTTCAACTTCTCCAACATTAGATTCTCCACAGGAACAGATCTCGGCCTCTCCTCCTCTCCGGCGCCGTTGGATTCAGCGGCGGCGGGTTCAGAATCTCCTTTACTGGAGGTGCGGAGATTGAGGCCGTAGGACATGTTGGAGGGATCGTGGATGTCGGCGAGGGCAGGAGATTCGAGCTCGAAGCGGATATTGGGATCGGAGTCGGCGCTGACGGGGAGCTCGAGGTTCTTCATCTTCTTGAGAGGCCTCCATTCGTTCTCTTTGGGAGGGATGACGATTAGCTTGGCCTGGCTGTCGGCTAGGGTTTTGGAGGGATCGAACTCAGTGAGGTACTCGGGTTTGGGAGCGTCGCTGTGATGATCGTCGTCGTTGCTGAATCTCGATGAGGTTGAAGAAGCGTTGAGGATTGGCTTCTTGGATTTGGAGGAAGGTTTTGGAGGCAGAGAAAATGATAGCTTCATCGTTGTCTCTGTGTCTCCAGAGAGTCGCACGAAGAGTTTCGGAAATTGGGTTTGCGTTTGCGAGCGTTCGCATATCCAACTTATTTGAGTTGAGATTTTATTTCAAATAATTAAGAGTTAATTAGTTTTGTCCGAATTTATTTATTTCGGTCTATGTCAGTCCACTCATTCAAGCAAGCTGCCCCGTCACCTATGAGACTCACAAACTGAAATGTTGCGTTTTGGTGTTTTATCATCCTCGTCTTTAACGTATCTCAAAATGAAACGTATTCTTAGTATGAAAAAATGAAAGACATTACACATTAGTGTTCACTTTAGACACCAATCTTTTTCCCCAAGACAATTTTCCTCGCTTCTTTCTTTCAAATAAATAATTTCCTCAAGTTTGTCATTTCTATTCTCCCAAATACGAATCACCTAAAATACATCTGTTAGCATGTAAATTTAAGATAATTGGTATAATTTCATTTCAGATGCTAGGCCTATAATGCATCATCATCTTCACTACTCTCTATAACAACAAGAGCTTTTTTGGTCTTAAGCCTCTTTTTAGGTCTACTCTTGTCACCAACTTCTTCATCTTCTTCATGCATAACATCCATATCAGGCTCATTTGATTCGGTGAATTTCTGGATCTCTTCAAGAATTCTACTCCCATACTTCTCTGTCTTCAACTTCCCAATTATATTCTCCAACTGCAACAAAAGAGAGATCCACTTATGGTTTATATTCATATCTATCACGCGGTACCAGAAATTAACTGAGCTCTATAACTTGAAAAGAAACTTGCCTGTTCTATTGAATTAGGTTTCTCTGAGCTTATGATGGTGATTTGTTGTGTTGACAAAACAGAATGGGGGAATATTCCCCCGTGAACTGATGAGAGCTCCTTTCGCAACTCATCCAGTTTGGACTGCAAACCGGAAGATTTCAAGCTTCGTTTTGTTGATTTTAGTTTGCCAGACACGCTGCCTTGTTCTTCACTAGCAGTCTCGAGCTTTACTGTCTTTTTCCCTGTGCACAAAAATGACAGTAATCAAACGTGCAGTTGAAGAACGACAAGTATGCCTGTTTTGAGGGTTTTATTCACTACTGCCGTATCTTACTCTGCAACCTTCTCAAAACTGAATGTGCACATTTTGGTTTTGGTATGGGAGATAAATCAATGGGAAAATTCTAATAGTTGAAACTCAATAATTGGAAGCACAAAACACAAGGTGGGAAGTGATGTCTTGTAATAGAGACACTTACCTTGCAGTACTTGTTTTGCCAATGGTCCAACTGCTACGTAGGCATTTGTGGCGTAAGCTGTATGCTGGTATTCTTCTTTCTACATCAAAAAACAGAAGAGTGCCATAACATGCCAACAATAAGTTTAAAACTATCCGGAAAAGAATTGGATTATAAGAGAAATGAATTTTATTAAAAAGGGTGATGACAAGTACTCAGCAGTGATTATTTTCTCAAGGGCAATGCCAATTTATTCATTCTGAAACCTATATTGCAGCTGATTTTGTTTTGTATATTGATTGACGCTAATTTCCTTCTAAAACATAAATAAGCAGACTATGGTTCTTGCGCCAACCACTGTCAACAAGAGCAGAATCTTATTTAGTAAAACTAATGACAAATTCCAAGTAGAATCAATAGTAGGGTTCCTTACCAAAACACGATCTAATATAAGCTGCACCACAAGCTGTTCTGTCTCCTCTTTCCTAAGGCTGGAACCTGAGGTAATTAAATCGTTAATTCCAGCCTTAATATAGTAATGCATAAGCTTAAAAAAACAGGGGTGAATTTAAATGAAACCTTTAAGCATTGTTGTATAATCAGGATCACAATGTTTAGAAATTACATTTACATGGATTTTAGTTACGCTTGCTTATCAAAAAAAAGTTTTAAAAAAAAAAATCTTATGACAAGTAAAAGTACTAGTTTCAAGTAGTGCAAGAGCACATGATATGAACCTCTGAGGCAGCAGTAAGAGATCATATGGGGTGAAAGGTTTATTAGACTAGAATGCATAAGATGACAAAAATTATATTCCTATAAAGAAGAAAATTTAACTGACATAATTGGAATATGAACAATAACAACAAATCAACAATTAAATCCAAAAATATAGCAATAGAGCCAACCTAGCTCCTTCTGCTTAGTTTTCATTTTGTCTACCAATTGCAGCATTGTCAATCTCTGATCATTATTATGAACATCTTGCAGCATGGAAACCATGAGTGTTGCATGACCTGTGAAGCAAACCCATGGTAGGATACAATCTCAAATCATTCACTGTGATAGTCTGATAGACAAGTGATTCAAAAGAAAAGGTACCAAAAAGGAAAAAATTACGAAACTCACAGTTATACTCATGTTTTAGATAAAGTCAAGAACTGATGGAAAAAATAAAACAGAATTTATGTTGGAGAGAAGAACTAAAAGAAAAACATACGAGAGACATCGACCTCCTTAATCTCTCTTGAGAATGCGCAGTTGTCACACATCCCTGAGGCAGTAAAAATTGAGTAAGCATTTAACCCGAATTTCATACCACCAAAGAAAGGAAGGGGAAATTACACTAGTGGTTTGACCAATTTCATTTGTACCATTGCAGTCTTGTACTGGCTCAGCGAAATGTCGGAAAAAAGCACTTCTGCGGCATTGCCTTTTAGACTGTAATGAGAGAAATTTTCTAATTCATATCAAAATTGAAGCATACTTGATATACAAATATGTGCATAAAGAAAAATACAAATATGTCGTAGCTCCGAAGCTGGAAATATTGTAAGTTAAATTCCAGTTAAAGAAGTTCAGCAATCACACAATATAATTTATTACTTTAATACTTAAATGGATTTATTAGATATATGATACTCCAGCAACACCAGTAGCTTGCACAGCAATACAAGCTGTTAAATTAAAGCATCTACCTGACAAAATCGTACGATGTCATACAGATTCTGCAGTCCAGAATTCTCATAGAAAACCATTGAACTCTGCACAAACACCAACAATTAGACATTAAAGGAAGGTACTGATAAACATAGAAGCATGGAGTTTCCAAGGAAACTATATACCTGCCTAGGAACATCACCAGGCCTATAGTAGAGCAGGCATTCAGAGGGGAGTCCATCTCGTCCAGCTCGACCACTTTCCTGCAGCAAGAAGAGTTATAGAAAGAGACAATCATTAGGGAAAATAAAGTTGTAGCAGGAAAGTAATAAACCTGGTAGTATGTCTCCATTGATTTACTTAAGCTGTGATGGACGACAAACCTGACTACAAGTGACCGTTCAATATTAATTACAAGAAAATAGTAAATGAATGAAAAAAGTACTAGCATGAAACAAGAACATTATAATCGTAAATACAAATATCCCAAGTAGATAGGTTTTCAAACTTCCTAGAGTTGAATATTTCCAGTAAACACTAATAAATAATACTTTCTTCGTCCTTAAATGAGTGTCCACTTTTCTTTTTTGGTTAGTTAGCTATACATGAATTACTAATAATATCTTAAATATAGATTAGTTAGAAGCCCTAAATTTTGTTACGACAATAGCACATGAGCGTATAAGGAAGAAAAAGCACCCTAACTCATCCTTAATTTTTACAAAAATGGGAAAGAGGACACTAAGTTTGGGATAGTATGTATAGGAAGCGTGTTTAAGCGTTTAAGTAAGTTACTAGTATAGTATCATCTAATCAACTAAGCCATTTCCATGAGAAATCTTAGAAATGTTACGAGGCAAAGCAATACATCACAAATGTATAGCAAGTAAATTTGCAATGCTTACCATCTGGCTTGTTGATTCCCATGCCAAATGCCACCTGGAAAATAGGTAAAGTTATTGAAATGTTAAGGCAACAATGATATAAAAATATATTTGTGTGTGTTGCATATATATACAGTCATACGTACCGTTCCAACAATGACCTGCAACTTGTTATTGCTCCACCTGTGCCATGAAATTCACATATTTAGTATGCACAGGGTAACATATGCAAAATATTTGTACATAGGTCAGCTTTATATGATCGAAAAGGAATGTGAAGCACATACTCTTATAGATGAAAACAAACCAACACCAAATGATAATTACATGCACTATTAACTTTATTATAGTGATAAGATTACCACAAATGAACTCTCTCACGGGCATTCACATCCATATCTGCATGATAATGATCAGCTGAGATTCCTCTCTCACGCAATTCCTTTGCGACCTACAGTTCTCGACAGTATTAAGAAAACCATAAATTCAATTGCAGTATAGGATCTGGGGATATTGCCTCGTATCAATGATGAAGGGACTAATATACACAAAACATCCATAAATTATGTCTTCAATAATGCCCTTATCTTATACACCCACGGCCCACCCCTCATGGACACTACCAGTTTTCAATGGTTAAAAAAACATTAGGAGCGTGAAAAATATTAATGGGTACTGACATAAAATACGTGGATACAGATGACAACAAAATTCAAAGTACATTGTGAACAGCATCATTCAAGAAGGACCTCTAAACCATATCTTCCATGAAGAATACCAGTTCGATGGAAAGTTAATTTTGCATAAAACAAAAAACAGAAACCGAAAATCCCAAATACATGTTAACTATATGTTTCCTTTAAGTTTACAAAAATGAAAACTAGAATCACTGTAAAAAAAAATATTATAGAAACTTATTTACACATAGCAAATGCACCTCCTGTTAAAACTGGTATGGAGTCATTTAAGGTTTTAACATCTGCGATATAGTTAAGGACAATTGCAGCAACAGAGAATCTTTATTCTAAATATAATATAAAAGGTATCTAAAAGAAACAAAGATCAAACTTAATAAGTGAAAACATACCTGTTCACATTCCTTTCTTGAGAAGCAATAAACAATCCCAGATTCATTATTATGATAGGAACTTTGTATATATTCAGCAATTTCATCAATGACCACCTTCCCAACCGATGACTTTTCACGTACCTGAGAAATACAGAAGTACAGTTTTAGGTCTATTATAGATAATAATAAACATATGAACAAACAAGTTAGAATAGCTATACCATGTAAAATAGATTTGGCCTGTTGACTGTGCTGACAAACTTGACACACCTTGGAATATGCAGCATCTCCATCAGATCAATTTGGACTTTTTTAGTAGCAGTTGCCTGAAATGTAAGAAACAATGTGAAGCCATCACATTACTATAATACACTTTGGTGCAAATACATATTTCAAGAAAGGAAAAGGCTAGGAAACTTACAGTTAAAGCAATCACAGGAACATTAGGAAACTGAGTCTTGAGGATACCAAGGTTCTTGTAATCAGGCCGGAAGTCATGTCCCCATTGACTACAGCAATGTGCCTCCTAGACAGTGATACAGCTATTCAAGTTGAATGAAATGGTAAAAACTACAAGAGAGCATTTTTTTAAAAAATAAAGATAAATTGTTCTGGTACAAGAAAACAGGTACTACATGAATCGAAGTTGTTAAGTCATTTCTTAGATAAGACCTTGGTGGCTTGGTCCACTGATACTAAAAGTGAATATATCAATTGCTAATACAGTTACTATCGTAATTTAAAGGGTAAATAACATGTGAATAAGGAAAGAACTGAGACACTAGAGGCTGACAATTATAGTTGCTAGAGATTCAGCATCTAATCAAAATTAAATCTAGTAAAAGAATAAGAAAAGCAACATGCAGTCAGCAACAAAACAAGGTTTGAACTATATACTCACGTCAATTGAGATTAGAGAGAGACGACCAGTATTGTGGCATTTTTCAAGTTTAGACATAAACCGCTTGCTTTTTGATATCTTTTCTGGTGTGACATACAATATCTTGAGTTCTCCTTCACCCTTTTCAAGGGCCTTGTAAATGAATTTTTCATCTTCCTTGCTGGTAGTAGATGTCAACATGTAAGCCGGAATACCTAAAGCAGTCAACCCCATCACCTGAAACATCCTTTATGTGAGAAAAACAATTCCACAAGTATAAACGGTTTGGTAATGCCATGTGAATCCAATAACAGCACCTGATCCTGAATCAGAGAAAGTAAAGGACTTATAACAAGAGCAACACCATCATGAAGGATAGCTGGAAGCTGGTAACAGAGACTCTTGCCGCCACCTGCAGCCATAATCACCAGAACATCTCTTCCACTCATGACAGCATTTAGAATCTGGTAAAATTTGAGCAACCATTTGTTAAAACATACATGAATACAGGATACAAATTTTAAACAGATACACCTCATCGCCCTCTCATTGTAGATAACCCCAAATGGATGCAAATATGACACTATTTGAGGCAAATACAACTACTCTACACACCATCCGGTCAAAGATACAACAAAAGAAAGCAATATAATAACGATTACATTGTATTAGCAAAATAATAATTAGAAACAACCCACCTCTCGCTGATTTGCACGATATGAGGATATGCCAAATACATTGAACCTAACATCATCAGCTCGAGAATCCCACTCAAATTGCCCCGACCAGTTTTCTGCAGTAGTGGATGCACCATCCTTAACAGGACTTCTTGATGTTCTACAGGCTTCAAACAGAGCCTTCAGCTCAGATTGTCTCTCATACAACTTCTCTTGCTGATCAAGCAATATCCTTATCTGGTCTGAAGAACAAGACAAACACAACAATTAACAACACAATGCAATATCAAATAATCATGTGGAAAATACTCCTAACATTCTGCACATTTTTGTGACTAGACAAGCAGACAATGCAACGACATAGAAATTCAAATATGAAAATAAATGCATCCATAGGGGATGAGATAATAATAAATTAATTAAATGAGAAATTATAGGCTAAATAAAAGAAGAACAAGCGGTTTTTACCTTGAACATCTTGAAGCTCAGTCTCCACATTTAGAAGCTCCCTCAAAATATCTTCTTCAGCAGCCATTTTTTTTTACTGTAAAGACCTCTCCACCGGCGGCCTTCCAATCGATTTTCTTCCTCTCCGATTAGGTTTATCAACGACGATATCAAAAAATTGATTTATTCCGTTTCCGTTTCCGGTACGAGCCCTTTCGAATCGATACCTTACTCTATTGCTAGAATCGGAAATGGTATAGACCGGAGGTTAGGGATGTAAATATCGGAAATGGACGAAGAAGCCCACCACCGCCGGAGATGGAGGAGACGAAGGAGATTATTGAAACTCATTTAGGGTAAAATCGCCAAACTAACGTAATTAGTGACGTGCCACATTTTAAAACTACAGTCAGATGAAAAACATGTTAATTACAGGAGTTTATCGATAATTACCCATAATTTAATTTTGAATGCATCTTGGTTTTCACTATTTTATGTTGAGATGATAGTTGTGAGATGATGGTGTTGTTTTTAAAAATAAGATAAAATTATACATACCACCCTTCAATTATACACCTTTTAAATTTGGTTATTATCAATTATTGAAATTAATTATTTCATATCTTGAACAATGTCAAACATTTTTTCGTCCAGATTTTCCGTTAAAGTTAACGGAATATTCCACTTATCAAGTCATGTGCCCAGCACATGGCCAATTTATTTTTTGAAATTCCAAAATTACCCTTCTTCTTCATCAATGTCTCTCCGGAAAAATCAATAGTTCGCTAGAAAATTTAAAGTCTCCCCGGAAACTTCATAGTTTCGCCGGAAAATTCATAGTGCCACCGAAAAATTCAAATGTTTCCAGAATTAATTTTGTTGCCAAATTTTGAGTTTTAGTTGTGTTTTTTATCAAATTATGCACATACAAAACCCAAAATCAACCAAAACCAACCCAAATTAACCAAAATCAACCCATATCTGGAGCTCGTCGTGAAACAGATCTGGACAGCAACGCCGACGAGGTTACCAGAGGTAGGTGGTGCCGGACATGAAGGTGGTGCCGGTGATGTTTTGTTTTTTCTTTTGGGATAATTACACATATCACCCTTCAACTATGTTGTGTTTTTATTTAGTCAGAGGGTAGAAATGTTAATTTCAACACATTTGATGAAGAAATGAAAGGAAATCTGGATGTGTAAAAGTTTGGTATAGTTCAGGCTATTAAATAGTTAGCTTCAATAGTTGAGGATAGTCATGGCTAAAAGGAATATAGTTGAGAGGTGGTATATATAATTTTCTTTAAAAATAAATTGAAGTACATGTTACTTTTTAGTGACTAATTTATAAGATGTCGTATAAAATGTTCAAGTGCAATTATGTCGTATAAAATGTTCTTATAAAAATGAAAATAAAGACACTATTGACATGTAAGTTGGTTACATATCCCAGCAAAATTGAGGAAAAAGTTTTAAAAACTAATACCAAAACAAGGCAATATCCTAGTTAAATTGATTATTCAACAAAGGCAATCACTAATTAATATGTTAATCTTCACTCTTGTGTTTACCCATCCTATGAATTCAATCAATTTTATTAATATAGCCCACTTGAAATTTACATAAATATCGTATCTAAATAGAATCTACGTTCATAGAACACTTAATACACATAGTACAATATATGGGTGAAAAATAGTTTTGAACTAATTTTATGGTTCCTCTGAGAAACATTTTATATCATAAAATTGGAAAAGGAAGAAAATTACTTTCAACATTCGAACAATATTTTGAGAATTAACCCTAAACTCATAACCAAGGTATACAAAAATAAGTCTCTAATACATAAGACTTAGATTAAACTACTTTTGTGACACTCACATACTATTCTAACAAAAGCCAAAAGAGTTGGCATAAGCTTCCAACTTCTCTAGAAAAAAATCTCATGTCAAACTTCTTCTGAAGTGTATCCGAAAGCCGTTAATAACAACTTCAATAATTACATAATATGTGACCTCGGTATGTATAATCATTGCTTTTGTAGGAAAGAAAGTAGATGATTCAAATTAGAGCTGACAATTTGGGTCATAATCTGTGACACGACACGAAGTTAAGCTGGTTTGGGTTTAGCTTAAACAGGTTCGTGTCTAATTTTTCAACCTGTTTAATAATTGTGCCTCTTAACCCTAGCCTAGGGCTTTTGGCACCTGACTGCACCAAAGTAGTCTCTTACACCACCACCACCAAATATGTGTTGAGTGAGAATCGATCCTGAGACCTCATCTCACTCACACAATTGAAATAACCAACTGCGCCACCCTTAGTGATTTGTTATCAAACCCTTTTAAGAGTATACTTGTAATTTTAAGAAAAAAGTCATAATTCAAGGTTATTTTATTATAATCGGGTCAACAATGGCCTGTATAAGCTAATCGTGTCGAGTTGAGTCGTGTCAACCTAAACCCGTTTATCTAATCGTGTCGTGTCGTGTCAACACGAACCCAATTATATATTAAACGTGTCTATTATGTCGTGTTAACCCGCTTGTAAACAGATCATGTTTGTGTCGTGTAATTTAACTCGTTTAATAAAATAGGTCGGATTCGTGTTGACCCATTTACGATAAATAATAAATTTTCAACACGACACGCGAATGTCACCTCTAATTATAAATTAGGGGGAAAAAGATAAGAAAAAGATGGATGGAAAGAAAAGAGAGTAATTAATGGGGAGGATAGAGAGTGTGCGTAAGGCGTAAGGCGTAAGCGTAGTAAAGGAAGAAAAAGGCTACTTTCAATGAACCATCAAAAAGAAAAGATAGTATATAACAAAACAACCAAACCGCCCCAAAAACCATATCCCCCAACTTTTGTCATTTAATATCTCCTTTTCTCTCATTGTTCTTGGTCCCTTCTCTTACCTTCAAATTGATTGCTATTGCTATTGCTATTGCTATTGCTATTTTTTTTTTTTTTTTTTTTTAAATTGTGTTGCCCATGCAGGCCACGGGTATTTTTTTTTTTTTTTGAATTGTGATGCTCATGCATGCCACGTGTATTTTCTCTAAAGAGACAGCTTTTTCCTTACCTAGACACACACATGTATGGCCTTGACAGCTCACTGCTCCCTCCTATTTTACCTTTTTGCCCCTCCACTTTTTCTGTCTTTTTAAATAGACCCTTTGCCTAACATTCTTTTCCTCCCTCTTTCACCCCCTAGATTTCCAACATGATGATGCCAAGAGGAATAAGACACAAAAGCTTTCATCATTTGGCTTAACCACTTCCAAATCTAACATACCAATGCAACTTTGATGTGGGGACAAATACTACTCATTTGAAACTTCTCTTTACATAATGTTTCAAATAGTCATTATCTGGATGAGATCCGTGATTAGCACGATACGAACACATTTAAGTTATATCAAGTTAGGCTAATATTTATTCAAACCGAAAGAACAGTAAATACGGAAAAACCCATTTTACTAAATTTTAACAGTTATATATTCCCTGAAACGTAAACTCGAGTCCTCATATACGCTGCAATAATTCTTGTAAATTGATTGCAAGTTAGATAGTTTGCTTTCAACTTTTAGGTGTTGGATAATTCTTGAACTTTCAAGCATAGAAATATCGCTCCCTAGAGGGTGGCGCAATGGTCAAGACACACATCTCCGAATAGGAGGTCGTGAGTTCGAATCTCATTACGTCGGGTGGAGTGGGGTTTGGATTAAAAGAGGAGAGCTACCCCTTGTTGAGTAACTCAACTTAAAAAAAACCCCATA
>JAYMSZ010001217.1:0-15133 GCA_036897665.1 Pelargonium citronellum | reverse complement strand
AGTCGATTTGCCAAACAAACGGTGTAGACAAAAAACTCTATAGACAATTCAAATAGATCCCAAGTAGAGTTACCAAATAAGGCCTAAATCATGCAATATTGAAACTTGCCTAACAAATAGTGGAAATTAAAGAAAGTGATTGGTTTGGACTTTTGACTCATAAAAAATGGTGTACAAGCATAGCTCGAAATGTAATGACATTAATGGCTATGGAGAGTGATAGAAATGTAGTTTTTGGAAACTTGGAAAATGCCACCAACGGCTATTAATTAACCACAAGTTGTGTCTCTTTTTGCACTTTTTTTCCATTGCTAGTCCTTTAATTGATATATATATAAGAGTTACATAAGTAAAGTTAATTGTTGAGTCTAAGATAAAACATATTTGAATTAGGTTGGGACAAAAATTTCTCTCCACAAATTATGCGTAAAACATATTTGAATTAGTTTTGGAAAATTTCTAAGTGATTTATTTAGTAATTTTTGTACATAAATCAGTCATAAAATGTCTTAATAGAAAAGTAATTTAAATCACGAAAGTAAACAGTTATGCTAGCGAATCAATAAATCACTTCAAAACAACCGACCGCGCAAAAGAAAGACTAATCATAACCTAAACAACTGTTTATATACAGTGTGTGAAAAATACAAATAACTAAATCCTCCAAAACTTTCAACTCTTGAAATCTTATATTTGGTCCATTTTTGTGTGCTATATATAGATAAGCAACTTCATGGAGATTGAACATTTATGTGGTTCCACTTCAATATTTAGGACAAAATCTTGATAAGGACAGTGCACAAAAAAATGTGCATCATTGGAAAAGTCTTATAATTGAGACACCAAAGATTGGAATCAAATTCATGCCAATGTGACATGAACCAAAGCTTCAATTTTAGGTTGGAGTCTTTGTCTCATAAATGGTGAGATTCTTGGGTTCATGAAGAGTCTTTGTCTAAGAGATTGTGATTTTCTTGAGCTACTTTCACTGTTTTAGTCATTTGATCAAAGTGGTTTGTACCTATACCTAATGTGTTTGGTCAATGAATGAGCAATGGAAAGGGTAGTTTCATGTTTGAGAGTTGAAAAGAGTCGGAATGGACCCAAGGGTAGTGGCTGCGTGAGTGGAAAGAGCGCTTGCTTCGATCTCCGCTCAGCACACTCATGGGGAGAAGTGAATGCTTTAACTGTGAACAAAACTCAAATGAGAAGTAGTCTGGGTGTGATAAAACGGCTTAAAGATGTCAACCGCAAGTGTGCAGACCCGCTCTGAAACCCCATGGTATAAACCGAAAAAAAAAGTCTGAATGAAATATTTGATGTGTGTACTTGTACAAAAATTCAACTATAGATGCTTGAAATTTCACCGATTATTGTCTGCAGATCCACCAATGATTGTATGTGACCGATGTACGTATAAAAGATATGCATCCAAGAACCACGAGCTAATCGTCTTCCAAAAATAAATCATATTTGGCCCAACTTAATGGTTCTACAGGCCGATATAATAAGCCTTAGCTGAGGATTATACATGAATTTTACGAATTGAAAACGTTTTCAAATGTTATGAATTCGCATTCCAATCCCTAACTCGAATCGGGATACAACAACCATGATTGAGAACAACTCGATTAAAGTCTATCAAAGTAAATGATCACAAAGGTTTAGTTTCAAGTAACTTAAGAGTACAACATGGGCAAAAAAGACTTTGATAATTCTAATAAGCAAATTCACAGAACAATGAGCGACACTATGATGATGAAATTGATATTGTCGGTTTTGGTGCTTAATAGGTATTCGATTAAAGCATGCAATGTACGTCTACTTACTATCATTCTTCTGGGAGACGAGTCTGCAAAGAGGAGACTGCTTGTTGACGTTTTTATGTCTTTAAGGGAGCCTTCTTCTGTCTGTCGGATATTCGGGCAGGAGCATCTGAGTGCGACTTGAACCGACCTCTTCCTTCCCCTTCTCTTTCCTGGTCCAAGAAAATATTTATCCGACAGTTAGGATTTTTTTAATATCAGAAATAGGTTTCCAAGGATTCATTCCCATCCCACAAGTTATGCTCGGGAATATCGTGCTGCTCTAGATGGGGATATCACTTTTTGGACCCGATCTGTTTTCTAGTTTGGTTGGATCGGATCGAGAAAACCCACACTAAACCTACACATTTTGTACTAAAAACCCAAAAACCTGCACACTCTAGCGGATAGGGTTTGAATTAGGTCTTTTCAACCCAGATTGCCAGCTCTACCACTAGGGCTGAGAGTCGGGTTGCAGTTTTACATGGTAATGTGCAAGTTGTTTGACCCGACCCAAAAAATGGAACTATTTTACGTAACCCGAACATGGAAAAATGTGGGACGCATTTTCGGTGTCCGCGTACATATCGCCAACTCTACATGCGCTAGACTACTCGATCGTACCTTTTTCTTGACAATCTGAACCACATCCTCGTCCTGAAGAAAATGACTGAGACCACAATGCTGCGGATAATGCCTTGCACTTATACCCCACACTAGCACGTATTTCACCTCCTTGACTAAATTTCTATGAATGTGGTTACAGAAGTCTTCAACGGTGCAGCCACCTCTATCCTAAAATCACGCACCAATAGATAATTAGAAAGAATGGGAGAAGAACCGAGATTTTCATGCATAACGGGATTTACCCATAACGAATAACTTATAATGACGTAAAAAAGAAGATAATGTACCGCAGAAAGAACAACTGGATCTGAGAAGTCAGGTTGCTGGCCTTGCGGCTTCGTATAAACCCTAACCAGCCCCATTTCCTCCCACATTCTTGCAAGCAGTCTGTCCAAGTTGAGCTGTTTAGACAACAAAACAATCATATGAATTGAATTTCTTGTGTCAAATGCAAAATGTTATAACAGAAATGTTTTAATCAAACATAAGAATTAACTCCCCATGAAATACCCCAAAGTAGGTGTGGCAATTTGTGTTAGCAAGTTGTGTTCGTGTTGTAAGTTTAGTATAATGTCAAATGAGTCAACCCAAACATGACACGAAAACATCCTATCTATGAGTGGGTTGACACGACACAACACAACCCATTTTTTATAACTGCGTACGACACATCACGGCCCGGCATGTTTAAATAAATGGGTACAGATTGACTCAAAGTGAGCTGATATCTTTGACCCATTTAATCTATGCGAGTCATTTTTAACATAATATGCTTAAAAAAATTACAATATTATCCTTATTTGGGCGGGTTATTAAATGGGTTATACGACACATATAGTTAAGCAGGCTAGGTGGTCAAGCAGATTTGACACGAACACAAGCGAATTAACAAAACAGGTTAGGTTAGACTGGTTAGTCGACACAAACACGATTAAGCTGAACCCAAATCTGTTTAAATTTGTGTCCAGTCACGGGTCATGACCCTAAGCCCTACCCCCAAAGGATGATTGATGTACAAGTTGTATTCTTTCACACTCTTCTGTCAAATACCATAGCAGAGAATTTTTACATAGCCAGACGGAAATTTCGGTGCATATGTAACAATTGGCAAGAATCCAAAAAATTATTTTAGGACTGTAATGGAGCTACTCATGAAAACTAAACACGCCTTTCAATATCATGGCGCAATGTTACATTGAGAAATTTTGCCTTCGTATATTTCAAACAGGTTCTCTTAGTGCTTTGATTCATATAGACTATAGAGGAACACATTTAAATCCTTAGCTTTCTGTTACATTAGAGGAACTTAAAAGTATAGAAGATACCTTCAGATTGCAGCTAATGACTACTGAATTTGGCTGCCGAGCTAATCTTTCCACATCATCAATACCAACAACATCTATTTTGTTGTAAACGTATACACACTTCATGTATTTCCGGTTGCCCTCAATGACATCAATTAGATCATCCACTGTTGCATCTTCACGAAATAGAATCTGGAATAAAACCCATCAAGTATTAAATAATATATGATTCAGTATCTATTATGTAAAACTTCAAATTTACATTGTGCATTTAAAGCCCATTCATACACGGATGTAAAGTTGTTATCATACTACGAACTCGGGGAGCAGAATAAATTCGTAACTTCCTATAATTTGCATCTATTTCCTTTTAAGCTGTCATAATAGTTGATAAAATTCCACTCATTCAGAAGCATAGCCTGACTAACTAGTACATTATAAAGAAAAAGAATCAATGTAGCCAATAAAAGTCAAAATATGAGTACCTCTGCATTGTGAATTTTGTATTCATGAAGAATTTGATAACAGAGCTTCTCATCCACGTGAGTCAGAGCTAGAGTACTGTTGAATGAAATGCCCCCAGTTTTTTTCCTTTTGAAGTATATCTGGCATCGAAACAAAAGCATAGATCCAAAATGAAACACCCGCAGCTACATAAATCTTAACAACACTCACTTCTCAGAATGCTAATGCAAGAACATGAGACTGCTGAGTCAGAACTCATGAGAAAATATCCAAATCTAAAAGAATTATTTCTAGGAAAACAAAATCTTCTAATCAGTTATCAAAGAGCCATTGGAGAACCAACCCATGCAGTTTGAAAAAGAAAGGTATATGAAGCACAAAAGTATACTGCCAGTTGGAAACTTGAGAAATACAACAGGATGTTCTAGACCATGAAAATGGATATAGAGAATAGACACCTGAACTGAAGTGATAAACTTACCTGAGGTGGTCTTTTGTTTAAACGCAAGCCGACTGCTTCCAGCTCCTTTGTCAAAATTTGCCTATGGCCCTCACTCTAAAGCATTTTGAAACCATGTCATAGTTAAAAGCAAGAAAAACAGTTGAAAAGTTTTACTATTAACAACTCATGTGGCAGCAAAACTTGCCAAATATGAACAGTAATGCATACATTACACACTTACTTTGGAGGCATCAAGAACCATCAACACAATGTCTGATGACTTGGAAACAGCAATAACCTGAAAAAAGATACCCCATCAAATTTAGTGTATTTCCACAATACCCAGACAAGTTTACTGAAAAAAGGAAAACTAAAGAACTAGATCTGAAATCATTTTAATTCAATGAATGAAGAGTAGCCATAGGATTTGCATGTGATATAATTTTACAAAGACCCCATGATATTACATGTTATATGAATAAATACTGATGTTATATCACAAGATAAAACATACAATTCCAAGCACTTACCTGCCTTCCACGTCCCTTGCCCTCAGAAGCACCTTCAATAATTCCAGGAAGATCGAGCAGCTGAATTTTAGTATCATTGTAGTGAATAATCCCAGGAATGCAAGTAAGAGTTGTGAACTCATATGATGCAGCTTCTGAATGTGTGCCCGTCAACATTGTCAAAAGTGTTGACTTCCCCACACTGCATGTTTATTAGAAACTGAGTTAACAACGAACTGATTTCCTCCGACCCACAAATACACATATATTTGAAATGGAAGATAACAATTAACTAGCAAAGCTAATAACAACATAAGCACACAAATTATAATATTCCAGCCAAGTGTACTAAAACATTGTCATACTATACCAATAATGGTGAGAAATAATAAACTGTAAAAAAAATTATGGTCATAGCTGTTTATTCTAACAAAAATACATGAGCTTATTCTGGTCATAGAAATAACAAACCTTGGAAAACCTATTAGAGCAACTCGTCCATGTCCATATTTTGTAACTTCAAAACCTTCTCCACCCCCGCTAGAACCCTGAATCAAATATTTAAAAATAAGAGTGGAAACTAGTATCTTTGTGAAAGCATGGAAAATAGAGAGAATGCATTTGAAACTATGACAAGATATCAAATGTGAGTGCTATAACTCTTCCTATTACAAACTTATAAATTCCATTAAAATATCTGGAAAGTCTAGGTGCATATCTTGGATCTTGCATCAGTCACAATGATGGATTTCAGCAATGAGTTCCATGAATATTGAGGCGTGTACATCATTGCATAGCCATCAAACATGAAATATTAAGTAATCATTATCTGCAGTAACTTATAATTTTCTTTTACATTGCTATCACTGGTAGAACTATGTACCTAAGTCATTCTACTGAACTACAGTTAATAATCAGAATAATCAGGGCATATTTTTTTTATATATCAAAGAAGACACATCGTTGTATTTTAAGTGTGGGATTGTGGGTGTGCAACTGTGCATTGTGTATGCCCAATGATAACCCCTGTAATGATAAAACAAGATAACACACATACTTTTGGAGGCTCCAATAATTGTGTCCTCAGCTTTGCTATCTTTGCTTTTAGCTGACCAAGATGATATTCTGCATATCCATAGAGTAAAATAAAATCAATTTATCCATTCACTGAATCTTCACAACATTAATATGACGATGGTAACTAATACTGAGACACACACATGAAAATGCACAAAACCATAAAACAAAATGAGAGCTCGTGAGAGGTTACAAGGATATAACAGCAAACCTGTGGCTTTATTTTTTTGTGTCCGAGCCATCTCGGCTTCAATCTCTTTAATCCTTTCAACGATCCCCATTTTTCCTCAATTGTAAGCTACAACTAAGAAAATAATCACAATATATAAAAAATATGCAATATCTATAACTAAGCACAAGCCAGTTTTGAGCTCACAGTGCTACCGATAACAAATCACCATATATAATTCCCAAACCATAACAAATCATCAAAGAGCCAAAAAAATAGAAAATTCTCAATTTTTATTTATACTCAAATACATCACTAAATAAATTAGTTCTCGAACAAAACATAACGAATATAGTACACTACAATTATTTTTACAAAAAGAAATAAAAATGCAAGAACCCAAGTTAATGGAAGCACTAACAAATCAAATAGTTCAAAATACAAATAATGCCAAATTTTGTACAATTCGGCAGATTAAGCAAAACAAAAACAAATGCTTAAGCTCAGAAGTCAGATCGGCATAAAATTTAAGCAATTTTGATTTATACTCAAATACAGTACTTAATAACTTAGTTCTCGAACCAACAACAGAGATGGTACAATTATATCAGAAAAATTGCATGAAAATGATAATGTAGAGGCACCAAAGTTCAATTCCACTTTCTTTCCTTCAATCTCTTAGATTGCAGCCAGACAAATCACATGATATGAAATAAAAGTAAGTAAATTTAGTAAAGTTTACCATATTAAGCATACAAAAAACTGTACTTTTATGCTCAGATGGGTATAGAATCTATGCAATTTTGATTTATACTCAAACGCATCACTAAATAACTTAATTCTCAAACTATAAACAACAGAATAAAATATATGCAAGAAAACAGTAATATAAGAGAACCAAAGTTCAATTCCAATTCCCTTGGCGAATCGCATGCTATAGAATAAAAATAACGGTTGAATTTAGTTCAGTTTACCAGATTAAGCACACAAAAAATCGTTCTCCTAAGCTCAGATTGGTAAAGAATCTGCGCAATTTCGATTTATACTAAAGTACATCACAAAGTAACTCAGTTCTCGAACAATTATCTCATGAAAATAGTAATACGGAAGCATACAAGTTCAATTCCACTTCCTTTCCTTCGATTTCTCAGCAACCAAACGAATCAAATAAAAACAACGGCAAATTTATAACAATTTACCAGATTAAACACAGCAAAATCGTCCTCCTGAGCTCAGATTGGTGTAGAATCTACACCGATTTGGTTGATGAATCGCCGTAACTGAGTCGCCACTCGCTACCAGTATCAGCAACTGATTGGGGCTGAAGAGAAGGAGAAGGGTGGAGAAGAAGGAGGTTAGGGCTTTTGATTGAAGCTTCACAATTCATCTCTGGGCCCATGTAAATGATTTCAGGTCCAGCCCATATATATTGGTTTGGGCTCAAATCCATGAATTAATTTTTCAAAAATTAGACCGAAAATTGATCGCTCAATAAAGTAAGATGTTCAATCAATTTGAAACAAATCGAGATTCTATGTAAAACAATTTGGATTTTATGTCGAGTATTTTGTCATTTTTGAATTGAAAACAACTTGTAAGGATTAAACTTCTCCATGTGTTAAATAGTCGGGTGAGTTGGCCGAGAATCACTGAAACAGTACCCGGCTCGATTAGTTTCCAGTGAAATGGCTAGTCGTGCTTAACTAGTCTGGTGATTCAGTCGAGCGAGCTGAGCTTGGAGTTGAGATGCGAAGAAGGAGAGGTCAGGGTGGACGCGAGGGTATGAGATTCCGGTTGGGGCTACGGTTTGGGGACAGAGTCGTGCGTATAATTGGAAATCAAGCTCTGGAGAGCGTGGTTGGGGATGAGAGAAGGATACTCCGGGAGAGGTAGCGAAACAGAAGCGTTTCACAAAGGATAAGAGATCCCCAAAACTCACCGTTTTCACTTATTATGTTGGATGACTACGTGGTAAGAAAAATGACGTGGCAATATTGTAACTACTACATGTAACATGTACTAATTTATAAAAAATTGAAAGTTTAGGAATCGCGACAACTATAATTTATTTTAATTTTTGATATATAGATTTTCTATTAGATTCCATTTCCTTTATTATGGTAATTAATTTATTAAAATTAACACAAAACGTCACACTCTTGTGTGAACCAAACAAGAAATCACCGTACTCTCGTAACCGTATATAAACAAAAGTCCGGACTCCAAACCCACTTTATCAAATATACTTCACAGAAAATTTCGAGTCCGGAACTGTACGATTCAGTAGTAGTAGCAGCAAAACACAGCGTACTCAAAAAGCGAGCCAAAAAAACTCCCAAAACATCATTTCTCTCTCCATTTTTTTTCGAATATAATTTTTTTTATCGATAACTCGGTTTCGCGACTCAGTCTCTCTCAGTTCCGACTCGCTCCGTCGCATCTGAATCGCTCATTTTCCGGCTCGAATTGTCAGTTGCAGAGTCCGAGTCTTCTCTGTCACTGGTCCGGTCGCTCTGTTCTATGGTGAGCCTCTGAATTTACTCCAATTTTTGTTTTGTTCACTGTTTTGGTGATTTTAGCTTTGGAATGTGAAATTGTTGGTTAATTTTTGGTTTTAGGCCTTTTTTTTTGTTAATTTGGTGGAAGTTGAAGCAAATGGAGGCAATTTAGTGTTAGTTTTGTGGAGATTAGGGCTTGTGGGTTGTGCTATTTATGTATTGGAATGTGTCATTTTTTTAGTTTTCTATTATGTTAAGTTAATTGAGCTTGAAATGTATTTTTTTGGGAATTTTTTTGTTAGTTAATTGCATGCAATGGAATTTGAAGTCTTTTTTTAGTAATTTTGGTCTGATTATAGTTCAGGCTTAGTTCTTTGACCATTTCGATTAGAAACTTGTGTTGTGTGAACTGTGAAGTGTTAATTTGGAAGCATCTTTGAAGAGTTCTTGGATTTACTCCTATTTCATTTTGTGTTCTTGATTTTAGCTTGAAATGGGAATTTGTTGGTTTTAGGCTTTAAGTTGTTGATTTGGAGAAATTTGAAGCAGTAAGAGGCAATTTAGTTCTATGTGGTGTGTGCTATTTCTATATTGGAATGTGTGTTTTTTCAGTTTTGATTATGTTAAGTTAATAAAACTTTAAATGTATTTTTTTAAGTGTCAGTTTTTTTTAGTTTGATGCATGCAATGGAAATTGTAGTTATTTTAAGTATTTTTAGCCTGATTATTGTTCAGTCAGTTTCTTTCTGTTGTGTTGGTTATCTTAAGTTAATTAAGCTTACAATGCTTTTATCCTTGAAAAATATAATTTTTGTCCACTGCAAATTGAAGTTATTTTCTGTATTTTTAGTCTGATTATATAGTTCAGATTTAGTTTCGTGACTATCTCGATTAGAAAACTGTGTTGCGTGAACAGTGAAGTGGTATTTGTAAAACTGAAAGCATCTTTAAAGTTTTTGAAAAGTTTATGAACTTGGAGCTGTATTTTTTAGTTGCATGAGGTTGGGTTTTGAAAAGAGAAAGTAATTGACTTTTTATTTACTTTATTTATATTGTTGTTGGGTTTTCAGTTAGTGTATTTGAGTTGCATGTGGTGGATTTTCCATGGAAACAGTGGTTGGAGTTGAGGGGAATGAGGAAGGGAAGTTTGAGGAGACTGGGGTTGAGAAAACTAACTCCATCACCACTTCACCCAAGCAGATTGCAGACCCTGTTGTGTACAAGCTTGTTCGGGTAAGTTGATGTTGATCTATGTTTTGTTTTGTATATCACCTATGATATCATATTATCATTTGAACTTTCTTGGGATTAAATTGTTAAGCCGTGGTTGTTGAATGTAGATTATAGTTTTTCTTGTATAGGGCAATATTAACTGAGCTACTCTTCGGCGGGTTTAGCAATATCAACAGAAACCTACCTTGTCAAAAAAAGCTATTGACATTAGTGTTGCTTTGCAACTTAAGATATTTATTCACCTTCATGGATAAATGAGTAATCATTTTGAGATTCAGCATTGAAACCCTAATTTCTGTTTTCAAGCAAATGACAGTAACTTCACACTTGCAATGATCAAATTACCGATTAACTGATAGGTTTGAAGTCTAGAAGCCTGTTTATTGACTACATTCGATTGAATACGAGGGATGAATAAGTGAATTAGAATATATTTATTAAGTTTTGATTTTAGCCTTAAGTTTCATGACTATAGGTGTTTTCTTTGAAAACTCATATACACTTCTGGCGGTTTTGATTATAGTCAATATTCAATATAGAACTGTACAGTTTATTTTATATGTTCCCTATGCTAAATGGTCACATATCATTTGGGTTCAAATTTGTGATATTTTATCTGATTTAGGTTGAAGGAGATGGGAGGTTAGTGCCTGCAACAGATGAAGAAGTTATGGAGGTTGTCGATTTGCTAGAGAATGACAAGAGCGGAATGCATATTGTTGCAGACTCTGGGCAAACTGTTCAATGCATTTCCAATGAAGGGTCATCCTCTGGCAAGTCTCAATTGGAAAGCCCAGAAGGTTTGTTTTTGTAAACCTGAGAGGCTAAGTTGGGATGCGCAGTTATTTATTTTGCTTTGCAACAAGAATGATTCATTTATGTTTGTTTCAATTTTCAAATGCTTTGACTGCGAGAGGACTTGTCTATCTTTATGTTTTCTGCTGGGTAAACAAAATGGGCTAAGCTTTTTATGTTTCTTTGTTTTTGTGATTTTTATACATTTAATAGATTATGTTGAACATAATATGATACCTGTACGAGATTCTTACTGTTTGAATTTAGAAACCTACGTGTTTATGCTATCATAGATTCATAGTTTTGCATTTGCTTTGCTAGTATCTTGAGTCATCACTGGTTGGCACATATTTTAGTCTCAGTTTTACTGTTTATTTGTGTTGGCTCACATATTTTTGGATCTGATCGAGTAATATATGGCAGGTTTGTCACAATCAGAGAACGCAGTGGATGCAGAAAACTTAAATGCAAGGCTTGAGGTAGTACCTTGCTCTCTCATGACATGGTTTCATTTTTTTTTTTTTTTTTTTGCAATATTTCGTAGATCAGGCTCAGCTGCTTTTTATTACTACTTTTGCTACTGTTGGTATTCTCTTCACCATAATGACATGTTATATATAATATTCCATTTCTGTAGCTGCTGGCATGTTGTTTACTATTGTTATAGTGTTACAAAACCTATTGATGAAGTCAATTTACAGTTTATTAGTGTGTTTTTCTATGTTCAAAATGTGAATACATGGTCACTTTAGTTACTCTGTTAAGAAAATTATCCTTAACTGTAATGTCAGCTCACAAAATATTCCGTTCCTTTTCCGTGTGTGTAGATGAACTACTAGGGAATTGTGGTTTACAGTTTTTTTTTATTGGTTATTATGCATCTTCAGCTTCATTTTTTGTTATTTGTTGTTGAAATCATAGTGTCAAGGTGAGGAAAAATCTCTTTCTGAATAGTCCTTTCGAGTGATTATAAATGTGACAGTTGAAGTATTAATGGCATTAAGAACATGAAAATTTTCCTCTTTTAGTCTTTTTGCTGTACATATTTTGTACAGTGTTCGCATCATTATGGCATATCATGATCCATTGGGAGCCACATGTTTGAACTTGGACCCTTTCTCGGGCTCTAACTATTAATCATTGCCGAATCCTTATTGTGCTAGTGGTCTATAGGAAGAGATCTGTTAAATATCTTAAGATGAGTTAAGCACAACAAGTATTTACATACCTTTTTGTCGAGGCTTTAGTTCAGAACTATTTTTTTTTATTTGATATCTTTTGTACAACCATTTATTTTATATTACTTGAAGCCTCAACGATAAATTTAAATGTGAATTTTTTTTATAGTATTGTCTATTCGTACTTTTGTTCTGGAAAATATGCAATCAAAGCTCATTTAGATATTAATTACTTTGGATCCTTCCATCGCTTTAAAATGCATGTGTAGTACATCGAGGAGATGTTGCAAAAGGTCAAACAAGAAGAAAGGCTCCGCTTAGCATGTCGATCGCCTGATCATTCTTCTGCGTATATGCATGTAGACAGCCAGTGTTCTGACCAGCTTGATAAATTGCCTGTTATTGACAAGAAGCTCCAATCTATAATTACCTTGCAGGAAACTCTTCCTTCACTGTCTCCGAATGTTGGTGACAGCCATATTAATCAATCTGGTAGTCTTGGGGAGTGCTCAAACCCTCCAAATGAACCAGTTGAGAGTGGATCATCGCCGTCTGCTGATTGTCGTAGTTCAAAGCCTGATTTTTCGAAATTAAAGGGGGAAATATGCTTGGACAACCTAACAATTAGAGAACTTCATGATACTTTTAGAGCTACGTTTGGGAGAGAAACTACAGTAAAGGACAAGATGTGGCTGAAGAGGAGGATAGCCATGGGATTAACCAATTCATGTGACGTTTCAAACACATCGTTCGTCATTAAAGACAACAAATTGGTAAGGAAAGGTGAAGAAAGTCATAAGAATATGGATGATAGTTGTACCATGGATCCTGCAGCTGGAGCAATAAATGACGGCTGCAAAGATTCGCCAATTAGTCATAGCAGTCAGATGGAAGATCGTCAAGTTGTTGCTGCTAAAAGATTGAGGAACTATAGTGTGGAATATGATTGTGGAGGTGAAGATGTCCAAAATGAACAGGTAACTACAAAAAGAGTTCGGAAGCCAACAAGGAGATATATTGAAGAACTTTCTGAAGTAGATTCTGTAGAGCATAGTGGAAGGTTACTAACTGCATCTAAGTGTTCCGTACTGGGACAAATTTCTCCAAGATCTTCTATCAGACCAGTTAGAAATATCTCTTCTGATGGAAGGGCTATTATAACCAGGCTAGATTCTCTCGGAGGATCTGGTGTTCAGATTCCTTGTGTTTCTCGGATTCGAAGAAGCCGTCCTAGGAAAAATGTCATGGCCCTCATGGTATGTACAACTCTTATTATATGGTTATCAAGTTTAATTTCTGCTTCTTAAGCATGGAACATTTTATTTTTTTTCTTCTTTACAAGTTCATTCCTAGTAGCTGTCAAATGAAACAACATTCTTTCTACATGCGTGCGTGAGTGCTTGCTCTCTTCTCCTTTTCTTTTATTATATGTTGCTCTTGTTGTTTGGCCACCGGTAAGTTAGGAATTGGACTTTGGTGGCTTTATATGTTCTCCTAGTATAGCTGAAATAATTTGATATACTTTGAATTTCATTTGGTAGAGATTCCATCCAAGTTGCACTGGTGTGGCTGCTAAACTTGTGAAGAAGACTGTAGACGTGCATAGTTCTCAACCAGCTAATGAGAATGAGGACAGAGTCGTGACAGTGAGATATTCTTCTGAACAGATTGAGCAGTCGGTATGGCCAACTTTAAATTTCTCGGATAATTCATATATTTAATTTGTTAAATTCATTCTCTTACATGAGATTGTACACTTGTTTGCAAACTGGTTGTGCCGTAATATGTTGCCAATAGAGGTTTGATTTTTGTTCCTAGATTATTGCTGAACCAGAAAACAACCAGCACAAAGTCCTGGCTAAGATTGAGCTGGGGCAAAATGTGGAGCTGAAACACCCAGACTCCTCAGGGGACACTTCTGATGATAATAATATAGCAACTGTTCCCACAGCAAAAGGGGGAATGAGAAGGAAACATCACCGTGCATGGACTCTTTCTGAGGTCATGAAACTAGTTGAGGGTGTGTCTCGGTATGGCGCAGGGAGGTGGTCTGAGATCAAACGACTCGCCTTTGCCTCGTATTCATACCGTACTTCTGTTGATCTTAAGGTATGAATCTGATAGTTTCGCCCCTATATTTTGTATTGTTGCCAATCTAAAACACCCTCATTGAAAGCCGTGATCCTACTTGTAAAACTGAAACACTCACACGCTATAACAACAATTGTTGTTTTGCAGGATAAGTGGAGGAACCTGCTGAAAGCTAGTTTTGCTCAAACACCTCCAGATAAAGGGGTAAGTAGTAGTGTACGTTTCAGATTTACTAGTCATTCAGCTAAAGAGGTAAGTAGTAGTGTACTTTTCAGATTTACCAATCATTTGAAGGTAGAGCTGACAATTTGAACCCAAAACCCGATTCAAAATGTACCAGGATACTTTTAAGTCAAGGAGGGTACCTGCACAGTTTACTTGTCAAACCTGTACATCTTGAGGATCCGGTTAGAGTTAGAGCTGAATGTACATGCAGGTTCAGATTTGCCTGACCTGCTTTTTTACCTGGCAAACCCGGCCCAAACTCACAAAAGTGCATATTGGATATCGGGTGCCTGCGAATTTGGGTCCAAGTTGTCAGCTCTAGTTAGGTATTTCCAACCCGAAATATCAGTTCTATTTGAAGGTGAGACTTAATGCAACAACAAGTTGTTGTCTGGGGTTCAAGGCAGCAAAACAGCCCCATAGCTAAGTGGCTTCCATAATCCATACCCCTCTAATTAGCCGCCCATTTTTGCTGTCAAATGTTGTTCAATAATGTATCCTTGAGAATGGATGTCTTTCAACACAGAACTGACAATTTGCATCCGAACCTACGGGCCCTTGAAACCCAATCCACAATTTTGCAGGTTGAGGTTGCATAAAATAGGCCCGATCAATTTTGGGATCATGTCATTCAAGGCAAACCCACACATTCTTCACATGATACGCAAAACCCACACACCCTTTTCGATCAGTTTCATGGTAGTGATCTCCAAAC
>JAYMSZ010001216.1:0-15133 GCA_036897665.1 Pelargonium citronellum | reverse complement strand
TGTTGAACAGAATAAAAAGAAGTCTTAATTAGTTCATCCAACCACAAGTATAACTGTAACTTTGCACTTTGACCTACGAACAAGTTTTAGCTCGTTGAACCACGAGTATACGAAGTATGCCCCAATACGTATTTCGTGGAATGAAAATGGTATGATTCCATCCAAATCTCTTAATGATGAAGATGGGGTTTGGTGGGGGCCAAGCACATCTACGGAGAAGTATCAACTATCAAGTCTCTACTAAAGCAAACAAGTTACACTGACAGATCAAATTAAATAAAATATATGTGCTTATGTATGAAAAAATAAAAACACTTGCAGTAGGTTATGTGTCAATAGATTTTGCTTTGGTAGCCTCATGAGCTGAGACTGAGAAGCCACCCGTATCCTGTGCCAAAGATATTGGCCAACTCTAACCACAATATTCATTAACTTTATTTTTCACACGTAATTTTATCAGGTAAATACAAATGATCAAAACTGCTTCATTTACTGTCCTATAAATACCACACCTGAACCACACTTTTCTCCAAGATCGATGATCATGGACTACTACTATTTCCATAACCCTAATGTTGACGCAGCTTCAGGCTCATTGTCCTTGTCCTGGTCCTCTTCTTCTTCCATGGCAAGCACGAGCAAGAACAGAACAAAGAACAAGAAAAATGGCGGTGCCAAGAAGAGCAGCAAAGGGGCGATGAAGCTGTCGACGGACCCGCAGAGCATAGCTGCGAGAGAGAGGAGGCACAGGATCAGCGACAGGTTCAAGATCCTGCAGAGCTTGGTCCCTGGCGGGTCCAAGATGGACACAGTGTCCATGTTGGAGGAGGCCATACAATATGTCAAGTTCTTGAAGAACCAGATATGGCTTCACCAGTCCATGATGATGATCACCGACTTCACGGAGAATAGTCCCGACGACGTTATGGAACAAGTTCCGTCGCCGACGCCGTCAAGTGATGTGTTGCTTCCTTGCAGTTGTGGTACTTATAATAATTATGATTGTGATCAAGTTGGTTTGGGGTTCGATAATGACGACTTGTTTGCACAGCTGCAGACATCTGAGCTGCCTCCGTTGACGTTGCCGGAGCCTTGCTTCCAAGGTCAAGAAAGTCATGTTCTCTGGTTTAGTACTCATGAAGATATGAAATAGTTAGAGGCTAGATTGGTAAGTAGGTTTGTTGATGTTGTAGTGTTGAGAGTTGCAGCTTGTAATATGTAACCTGTACTATTTCCACGGAGTTAGTGAGATCGCATTTTAATAAATTTTTATAAGACTCAAGTGTGTTGTAAATTGTAATAGTACCTTTTTTTTTTCTTTTGAAGAAATAGAACAAAACTGGCAACTAAAGGAGCAATAATTTGCAAGCCTTGCAATTAAATCAAAAGTAAACAAGTTTAAGTTCATTTACATTTGACTGAGAATTGTTTCTTAAAATTATTGTATTTTCTTAATTTCTTTTACCAAACACAATAACGTAGTCAGAGCGGGAATGATTTTCGTTTTAACCACGAGCTACACGAGATCAATACTATTAAGTTATACCACATTGACATTAATTTTTATTTTGAACTATAAAGGAACTACAAGAAGAACAAACTATATTATCTAAAACTCTAATCGGAGATCTCAAGCTAAGTTGAAAGAACTTCTACCAATTGTCCATTGCTGACAATTTGTCAACAAATTGCTCATTTTACACAATTTTTTATTTTTTTGAAAATTTATCTGTTATAATCCAAAAAAAAAAAGATTTGATCCAATTCAATTGATCTGTGTGGTCCTTCAACATTTTTCTCATTGTGAGTCTCCGTTATTTCTAAAATTATTAAATTCTATTTTTTATTTTTAGTGTTGTTTACTGAAATTCGAAAAACATTCGGAAATGCAAATTGAGCCCAATGGGCTTGGAGTTGGCTTCGATGAGGAGGGTTCAGAAAAAATGGACTCTTGAGCCCAATACTATGGGCCGAAAAACCCCAAACCTAATTTATAAAAAGCCAAATATTACTGGTTAGTTCATTTTCGACCCATATTTACTAAACCAGAGATATTTTTATTGTAGAAAGATGTTGGGATGTGTAGTTGAAGGTAAGTGAATTCCCACACCACCTGTTCGACGAAAGTCCTGAGTGAGAATGGTTATCACTTATCAATTATCACACTCTGCAGAACTGGACACCAAGCAAGGTAAGAAACTCATGCTCACATAAACTACTACTTATATTCAGTTGTTCATGCTATCTTCTCTATTCACTTCTCATTCTGGAATTGATGATTCTTTATGTACATCAGAGAAAGAGGTATATAAAAAAAAAGGCAAAACAATACAGCTTAAAAATTATTTTTCTTTCTTTAGTTTATGTACATCTATGAAGAGAATGATGATCTAGAGAAAGAAGAGAAGATAGAGATGGGTGGTGAATTATGACAAGTACATTTAGGATTGTGAATGGCTCTCTTCCTACCAAGGTCAAGTTTTGTACAGAAAACACAATACTTACCTTGAAATTGTTTACTTTCCATCTTGCTTTCCTCATACTCTTTTGCATCATCATCATCATAATTATTATTATCGTCTGAACTGTCTTCTTCTTCAGTATCTTCTTTGTCCTCGTCGTCTTGATCATGCCAAATTGTGTACTTGAGTCCCACCATTGGAAGCAATGCCATAAGAATTTGGTCGACAAAATCGTCGCACCATCTCCTGCCTCTCCTCCAAAACATAAGGGGAGCAACAACTACAGCTGATCCTACACCAAACCCTAATCCAGTATATATGAATTGCCAATCAAATTTAGTTCCTGAATCTTCTTCGGAGTCCATTCTTGCAGCTGGTGGATTGGTAGGATCTGTGCATTTTACATTCAGAGGTGCCCCGCATAGTCCTTTGTTACCTTGAAACGAAGACTCTGGAAATGATTGGAGTTGAGTACTTGTCGGAATCTTCCCCACTAGCAAGTTATACGAGAGATTTAGGAATGAGAGGAAGTTTAGCTGAGCCAGCTGTGGAGGAATTGTTCCAATCAGTTTGTTAACTGAGAGATCCAAGGATTCCAGCTGTGACAAATTCCCCCAAAATGATGGCATTTCACCCGTCAGCCCATTATGCGACAAGTTGAGAACATACAGCGCTTTGAAGTATCCAAGCTCTTCTGGTATTGGCCCTTCAAGTTTGTTGCAAGAAAAATCAATGGACGTGAAGACGGTTAGGATTTTTACGAGTTCCATCTCTAGTCCTTTGCTGGTCACTGTCACTGCATCCTGATAATACAGATTACTGAGTTCTAGGAACTCAAATTGGACATGATTGAGCTCTGAAGCAGTAGAATCTTCGTCAAGCATCATTGCCTTCCAAGTTGTAAAGCGTTGTCCCGGTAGTTTGCCAGTGAAATTGTTGGAAGCTAGATCAACAATTTGAAGCATTTTCCAGGTTCCGTTGATATCTGGACAACCAATCTGACCATAAAAATGATTGGACCGCAGAACAAGGACTCGCAAACTAGTAGTTTTGTTCTTCAAATGGCATGGGAAGACATCATGCATGAGGTTTTTGCCAAAGTTCAAAACCTCCAACAATTTGCAGTTGGCCAGAGATCTTGGAACCTTCCCTTCCAGTCGATTTTCACTGAGATCTAGAGTCTTCAAATTACAACTGTTTGGAAAATAGTCATCAACCATACCACTGAGATTGTTCTTCCTTAGATTCATAACCCCAAGCACGCCACTCATTGCCATCAAACATTTCGGAATCTCACCACTCAAAGAATTATTGGACAGATCAAGAACTTGAAGGTATGAAGCATTGCATACTGATACAGGGATGACCCCGTGGAACTTATTGCTGGAAAGAGAGAAAAAAATAGCAAACGAGAGGTATGCACCAATATCAGATGGAATAGGAGAGCTCAAATTATTGCTAGAGTAATCCAGATAGGTGGCAGCTTTAGGGAGAATCGGAATTGAGCCTTGAAGGTTGTTCGAATGAAGGTCAAGGACAATCAAAGAAGAATTACTAGGGATGGGTGCTTCGAGATGCAGCAGGAAATTGAATGAAAGATTTAGGTGATCAAGACCAATGCCCCAAATCCAGTTTGGTATATTCCCTTGAATCTGATTGCCTGAAAGGTCTAGATGTCTCAATGTGGATTGATTTTTCAAGAACTCAGGAAATGTTCTGAGCTTGCAATAAGCCAATTTCAATGTGGTTATGTTGGGGAACAACAAAGTAGAATCTGCACCATAAGAATCAACTGACAGACTATTGTGTGATAGATCAATGTATGAAAGATTCATGAGCTGTCGAATGACATCAAGGTTCAAGGATCCACTGAAGTTGTTGGATGAAAGTGACAAGAATTTAAGACCTCGGAGCTCAAACAAAGAAATTGGTAGAGGACCAGCCAATTTATTGCTACTCACATCAAGGGTGTCCAGTTGATGTGAAGAAGGCACATCTGAAATATGTAACTGACCAGAGAATTGGTTGTTATCAAGATGAATCTGCTGAATCGATGGAAGAGAAATCAGAAACTCTGGAATACTACCACTCAGTGAGTTGTTACCCAAATCAAGATTTACAAGATTCTGAAGACCTTTCCAATCAGGAGGAATTTGACCCAAAAAACCATTATCAGCGAGGATTATTTGGGTCAAATTCTTGGACAAAGCGAAAGATGGGATTGAACCATCCAACTCATTCGAAGAGAAATCCAAATAAACCAATTGGGTAAGATTTGCCATCGACTTTGGGATTGATCCATTAAATTTGCACCATCCAAGCTCAATTCTGGATAACAATTTAAGGTTGCCAATAGAATCTGGCAACATCCCTGAGAAGTTAGTCCCACTAAGCTTTATCGTCTGCAGTGACCCATCTTTAGGAAATTCTGGCAATGAACCTTGAAGTTGTTTGTTGTTTGACAAATCAATAGTCTGCAGAGTTGATACCTGAAAGATCCTTTTGGGGAATTCTCCATACGACCCAGAAGTGGCAAGACGCAATGAGGTCAAATTCCAGAAATCTGCAAAGAAATCCGGAACTACAGATGACAGATTGTTATTATCCAGATGAATAACTGAAAGAGACTGAATCTTCAGCAACGAAGAATCAATTGGGCCTGAAAGATTACAATTTGACATGCTCAATACTCTGAGCTTCGGCAGAGAAGACGACAAGGCATGACACCACTCATTGCCATTTGCTGATATGTTAACCCCATCAAGATAAAGTTCCACAAGTTCCGACAGATTCCCAACGAGCATAGCTAAGTTCGGATTCTCAAGCTGCAGTGGAGGAATTCCATTCAAGTAATTAATGGTTAGATCAAGAGAAACCAACCTGGTCATGCGTGAAATCTCAATAGGAACTTGCCCTCTGAAGCCAGCATTTGAAAGATTCAGAAACTTCAAGCTCGTAAGCCGATCCAACCCAGCTGGAATAGTAGAAATGAACTTGTTTTCCGACAAATTCAAGCTCTGCAGATTCTGAAGATTGAACAGACCGCTCGAATTGCCAAATTCAGTAGAGATTGATTCATTGGTCAAGTCCAAGCCTATGACCAGACCACCTGAATCGCAAGTCACACCGCTCCATAGACAGCAATCTGCACTCTGATTCCACCCCACCAGTTTTCCAGATGGATTTAACTGAAGGCTGTTCTTGAATTGGAGCAACAAAGATCTCTGATCCTCTAGACACTGACCAGACACCGCGAGAAAATGGGCACCAACAGATATCAAGAGAAGCCATAAAAAGATTGGAACTTTCATTGATGCCAGTTACAGGAACTGATAGTCGATAATCTCGATGAATATGGTTAAAGGAAGGTGAAGAAAACCCATGAACATAATGAACTTTTGGGTGGTGGTGGCAGACCAAACATTACTCTGGTTCGGCGTAGAAATGAAGCTAGAAGGAGAAGATAATCGTAAATCGGCGGAGGATTGGTCAGAGGATAGGCGGCATCAAATTCAACCACGGCCGCGAAGTAGTATTGTATTTAGACGTGGTTGTTGTCTGAATCTTCTTTATTTATTCCGTGTAGACTTTTTGGTTACATCTCGGAATTTTCCTGCCACCCAATTCTTAAACAGTCCATAGATTCGTAAAATCTAATGCTTTGGGTTCGTGAATTCAATGCATAAACTTTACTTAAACTTTTAAATTAGAAGTCTGTGTAAGGTCCAAAATTGGATGGAATGATTGTAAAATGGTAGTGGGTTGGGTCTGTTTCCATGTTGTGAAGCATCCTATTTGAGTTGTGGAGCTCACATCTGTCATTTTCTTTGGTGGAAAAATGTGGCACCAACTTGAGATTGAATACAATTTTATTGGTTGTTGTAGGAATAAGTTTCAAACTTGTTTGATATTTTATTTCTCTTAAGTCTTCCGATTTTGCTATCATATAAGGTAATGTATCATCTAGAATTCAAGGATGATAATCTATTAGTGTTGAAATAGATGATATGCATGTTGGTGTTGAAGTTAAAATCCAAAAAAGAGAAAACTAAAATTTTTGAGGTTGGTATTTGATGTTATTTTTGATTCAATTCAATTCTAATAGAATAAAATTTGTCTTCGTAAAGCAGTCTACAAACAAGGTAAATAATGTAATTGCTAGCTCCGCCATATCAATGTGAAACATATGGAATTGGTTTCGAGTTGTTACTAGATGATATTTATTGAATAAATTATTTCACTTTATTTTATATATACACACATTAGTTATGCTCAAAACTAAACACTTGCGAATAAATTGACTCAATTCTTTAAGGTTGCGTTTGGACACATAAATTTGATTTGAAATTTAAATTTTTTTAATATAATTATATGTTTGAGAAATTATAGAAATTCAAATAACAAAGTAATAACTATCATTTAAAATGCATGTTTTGAATGCTGTTGGAGTTTCCAAACGTTTCATTTAACTTAAATTCAACATTTTCGAATGAAATGAAAAATTACTAAACGCATCATAATAGTCTTTCCTAAAATTGGCGGGGTTGGGATTAGTCATATCCTACGTGGAGGGCAACATAAAAGCGTGTCCAAACACCATGCGAAAGCAATACAGAAGAAGATCGTAACAGTGTATCTCTGTGTGCGAGAAACTGATCAGAACTGGAAGCCATTGATATTCCAAACCCTTCCGAGCCGATTAAAAATGGACATTGATGTCGACAGCAATGCTCCGAAAACACGAGGTACGTCGCCGAACCCACAATTCTAATTTTAGGGTTTTTGTTATCGTCGACGATTTAGCTTATTCTGATATGGTAATATTGTGCTTGTGTTGAAATTGAAAGGTGAGGAGGAGCAAGGGAAGCCTATGGTGGTGATATTGGTGGGTGCTCCTGGAAGTGGCAAGTCCACCTTCTGCGACCAAGTCATGGCTTCCTCTTCCCGAGCTTGGGTTCGCATTTGTCAGGTTCCAATATCAACTCAACTGTTTGATGAAATGCTCCAATGAGATTCTAAGTTCATAATGTTTGCTTTCATCAATGAAATGGTCCCTGCTGAAACGTGTTATGTTGATTTCAATGTCCTCAGATTGTAAAACCCGTGTTATTTTTAGCCAAATAGTTCTACTCAACTTTGAGATTTCAAGTGTAAAAGTCTTTAACAGAAAATAGTGCGGTTCGTAAATTGCCTATGCAAATAAGAACATGGCTTTGTAGTTAATGACATTAAACTAATGGTGTGTTTGGGAACCAGTATGTTATTCTAAATACTTGATGGATTTCTTAGTTTTTATGTCCTTGTGTTGTTTTGTTTTTGCAGGATACTATTAACAATGGGAAATCGGGAACGAAGCCTCAGTGCCTGAAAAGTGCAGTGAATGCATTGAAGGAGGGTAATAGTGTGTTTATTGACAGGTGTAACCTAGACAAAGAGCAGCGTGCAGAGTTTGTTAAACTTGGGGGTACAGAAGTCGATGTGCATGCTGTGGTGCTTGATCTTCCTGCGAAACTGTGTATTTCTCGGTCGGTTAAACGGACTGGACATGAAGGAAACTTGCAAGGGGGAAAAGCTGCGGCAGTTGTGAATAGGATGTTACAAAAGAAAGAATTGCCAAAACTGAGTGAAGGATTTTCCCGAATCACATTTTGCCAGAATGAGAGTGATGTTAAAGCTGCTCTTACTATGTACAGTGAACTTGGTCCATCGGGAACTCTTCCACATGGCAGTTTTGGTGAGAAGAAGCCGGATACCAAAGTCCAACTTGGCATAATGAAGTTTTTAAAGAAAGTAGATGCTCCTGTTAAAGCAGTATCTTATGCAACTAGCAAACTGGATTTAATTCCTCCTCAAGTTCCTAAGGAAGATGATTCCTGCTGCAAAGGACCAGGAGATATCCTTAAATCACCAGGCAATACCGACGAGGAGATGAGTAATCTGAAAGGCTTGACCGTAGGTTCTGTTAGCAAAAATGTTTCGTTGAATGATGTTCCCACTTTAGCATTCCCATCTATTTCAACGGCAGATTTCCACTTCAATCTTGAGAAAGCATCAGATATTATTATTGAGAAAGTTGAGGAGTTTGTTAACAAGCTTGGGAATGCGAGGCTTGTGTTAGTTGACTTAAGTCATGGATCTAAAATTTTGTCTCTGGTTAGGGCTAAAGCTGCAAAAAGAAACATCGACACCAACAAGTTCCTTACATTTGTGGGAGATATAACTCGACTTTATTCAGTTGGAGGTTTACGATGCAGCGTAATAGCTAATGCAGCCAACTGGTAAGCCTTTGTGTTGTTTGTACATTCAGTCATTATGGTCATGGCCATAGCCATTAGCTTTTTTCATTTCTTGAGATCTCTGGTATTTTGCATCGACAAAGATATATGACTTTATATTGCCAATAGTGGTTATGAAAATGTTGATTCTACTATTTAATTATAACATTGTGCTACGCATTCTCCAAAAGGTGCCATACCATTTGAAATTTCTTTATCTTGTGTAAGCATTTCATAGCAATGTTGGTAGATTTTGTTCTATTGTGTTAATTTGTTTTATGAATTCCAACAATTTTCTCCGCACAAAATTGAAATTGATCATATTTCCTTGTTGATCTGTTCAGAGTAATTCAAAGTTGGAGTTGCTTTATTACAATTTGCACTATTTTTATTATTCGAAAATTGTATCAATGCTTTCATTGGTTACTATATTTGCAAATTATATGTCAACAAGATCAACTGAAGAATAATCTGGTGCAGGCGACTAAAACCTGGGGGTGGAGGTGTGAATGCATCTATATTCAGTGCTGCTGGTCCAGTCCTAGAGGCTGAAACCAAGAAACGAGCCAGCTCTCTTTCTCCTGGGAAAGCTGTGGTTGTCCCTCTTCCTTCAACTTCTCCCTTGTTTAGTAGGGAAGGGATAACCCATGTCATACATGTTCTTGGACCAAATATGAATCCACAAAGGCCAAATTGTCTTAACAATGACTATAATAAGGGATGTAAAATTCTTGCTGAGGCTTACACGTCACTTTTTGAAGGTTTTCTGTCAATTGTGCAGAGCCGATCAAATTCACCAAGGGAAGGGAGTGAAAACCTTGACTCAGGTCCTTCTGAGTTGCGTGATGTCTTTGAAGGTAGCTCTAAAAAACATGTTCCCAATAATGATCAGAAGAACAAGAGGGAAATTGACTGTGAGCCTGAGAAAAATAAGAAATGCAAGGGATCTCAGAAGAATCCTGAAGCAGATACTCATTATACGGCTGGAAAGGGAAATGTGCATGATGGAAAGATTGAAGGAATCAAGAACAAACCTTGGACCTCATGGACTCAAGCTCTTTACAATTCTGCCATGCATCCTGAGAGGCACAAGGACAAATTGCTGGAGATATTGGATGATGTTGTTGTGCTAAATGATCTGTATCCAAAGGTAATGTAACCACTATACCACTGTGCATTATTGTACTTTTTATGCTGTTGATTGGGTTCAATTAGGAAGCAAATATTTTGCAGGCTCAAAGGCACCTTCTAGTTTTGGCACGACTGGATGGGCTTGATTGCCTGGCAGATGTACAGAAAGAACACCTTGATCTCTTAAGGACAATGCATGATGTGGGTATGAAGTGGGCTAAGAAATTCCTGCAAGAAGACCCATCATTAGTTTTCCGTCTTGGATACCACTCGGTATGCCCTTCTTGTATCCGAAATTTGTATCTTCTTTCGTGTTTCCGTTTGACTGACAGTTGGCTCTTAGTGTAGGACTTGGTGACACCAATTAAGTGTCTTGATGTTGTGCCCTTTGTCGTCATTGTTAAAGTTCGGGAGCATATATGCTTTTTATAGGACTTAAAAATGGTTAGGTGTTGAAAATAGAAAAGATAAATTTGAAAGTGCGAATAATGCCTCTTAGCATCCTGATAAGAGAATTAGCTTGTGTTTGTGATTATGCTGAGTCAAATGTCTGGACCATTGAATTGTTATATAGTTCATGTTAAAGGAGATCTGTCAGTCTATCACATAGAATCTTATATACACTGTTTTAAGTAAAATTTACCGTCCTGTGATAGATAGTATTTGTATTCTGATATATTTCTACATCGACCTCTTGCAGACCCCATCGATGCGCCAACTCCATCTTCATGTCATCAGCCAGGATTTCAATTCAAAGCATCTCAAGAATAAAAAGCATTGGAACTCTTTCAATACTGCTTTTTTCCTCGATTCTGTAGATGTAATAGAGGAAGTAAGTAATTGTGGGAAAGCAACAATAAAAGACGACGATAGCCTATTATCAATGGAGTTGCGCTGCCAGCGATGCAGAAGTGCACACCCTACCATTCCCAGGTTGAAATCGCACATTAGCAGTTGTGAAGCCTCGTTTCCGGCTGCATTGCTCCAAAATGGTCGGTTAGTTGCATCCAGTAAGTAACAATGGGTTCAATAGCTAGGTGCTTGGAGTTGGAAATCGTATTCGTCTGTGTCATCTTGTAAATAGTTCTAATCACAATTGTGTTCGTAATTGGTCTTTGGACCTGTGTTATGTTTGCTTCCAGAAGCAAAGAAAGATAACCACGGAAAATGGTATCATTTTTGTTATGTCCCGAGTATCTTAAGTAATGCCAATGCTGTGATTTGACCAAATCATGTTTCTGGAATGCCACTAATTTGCAGTCTCTCTTGGAAGTGGTATCCCTCAAAATCAATCCTAATTTTCTTACTATAATATTAAGTGTTTGTTTGGTAACTCTAATGGTTTGTCCCAAGTCCCTCTTAATGATAGTGGCACATCACCCCCGCTTGGGATTATCCTGCTCCCATAGTTATTGGGGCTATATTCTCCTTCAAATATTCATTTACATATTATATACTTCATTTGTTTCAAAATGAGTGTCAACTTAATTTCTACAAAACTAGTAAAAAGAAGATTTAGCCGAATCCCCTTTGTCATATGGTTAATTTGTCTTATTATATGGTCTAATAGTTCGACCATTTTTTAAAACATTGATAGTAACTAGTATTCAAACTTCAAAGTTGAATACATTTTTTTTAATCCATTAAGTTGGGAGTTGGTCCTATGTTTTTAAATCTTATTGCTTAGAGTTGAGTCAAATGATTGGTATTCATTTGAAATTGACTTAATTTAAGAGAAAATAAATGAGTGCACTATTAAAGTCTACATATTCAAATTTAAATAATTGGGGTCAACAGAATCCTAGGATCCATGTGAGGAGTGGAGACAGATGCTGAGGCTGAGAATGAGAGAATCTTTTGAGGCTTAAGTTTTTGCATTCCATTTGGCAAAAAGGTAGGTTCATTTGTCATTGCCACTTTCAATTCTGTGTTCCTCAAATAAAAGACCCAACCACATACAAAGAAGAAACCAACTGTAGCTTTTTATGAATACCAAAACTCTATAGCTTGAAACAAAAAACGATCAATCATTATCATATATCTGAAGCTGGTAATATCGGAAATTTACTGAGGATTGGGTGGGCGGCTGTTGGCAGAAGAGACCCTTGAGCCCCATTCAAGCAGCTCTTTGCTGGTATCATCCTTGTGAACAATCACCTCAATGAAGCACAATGACTCCTTTTTTGACCCTTTTGCAGTCTCAATTGCTTCAATCAGCTCTTCCTCGCATCGGACCTGCCATTACACATTCAACAAAACTGTTTCAGAAACTGCATTGCAGAGATTGAGCAAGTGAACCATTTGTTGGCCAAATTACCTTGGTCGTCCAGCAGTTGCCTTGCCCATTGTGGATCGCATCAACCAAAGCAGTGTAGTTCCAGTTCTTGATCACATTGTAGGGTCCGTCATGGATCTCAACTTCAATTGTGTATCCGCCATTGTTTATCAGGAAGATGATGTTCTTCTGCCCGTTGCGCAACATGGTTGAAACATCTTGAGCTGTAACCTGTACCCAAAACACAATAACTTAGGTTCTTGCAACATTCTTGGTTACATCATACCAAGAGGATTAGATTTTACCTGGAAGCTCCCATCACCAATGCAAGCAATCACTCGCTTCTTGGGCACAGCCTGAGCATATCCGAGGGTTGCACCAACCGACCAGCCTATTGATCCATATTGCATTTGGAACTCATACCTGCAAATTAAGCCAGTTTCAGGTACTTCAATCAAACCTATAACAAACCCAAATGTTGAATCATATATCAACCCATCCCTTACCCGCAACCCTGAGGCAATTTCAGTTTCTGACAGTTGAACCATGAATCCCCAGTCTCAGCAATCACAGCAGTCTCACTAGACAGCATTTTCTGAATGTGTTGGAACAGAACATTAACCCTCAGAGGCTGTTTAGGCTTGGACTTGAGGGGGTGCCCTTCAGGAACAAAGATCCTGTTGTAATTTTCATAAGCAGTAGTGTTCCTCTGGAGGCGCTTGGCCAGTGCACTGAGGAAATCCTTCATCAGAACACAACCAAATGCAGGCCCATTGGCAATCACAACCCGATCGGGCTGCACAATGATGGCCTTCTCCTTCTTGAGAAGAAGCGAGTACCCAACAGAGCTGTAGTCGTTGAATATGGGTCCGGCGAACAAGTAAGCATCAGCAGACTCCACGATCTCCGCACAGAAAGCGGTGCTGACAGCACCCCAGTAAGTCCCGATGAAATGGGGATGGTGCTCAGGCACAAGACCCTTTGCTGATGGCATCACCGCGAGGGCGTAACCACTAGCATCAGCTAACTGCACAAAGGACTTACATGCTTTAGCCACTCTCAGTTTTGGACCACCCACCATAACTGGCTTCACAGCTTTGTTTAAAAACTCAGCAGCTGCTTCCACTGCAGCCTCTAAACCCAATGGATTACTCAATCTGTAAAGCAAAACCAACAAAGTTACAGCAAAAATTAACAACGATGAACCTTCATTCAATCATGTAAGCTCTAAACCCAATTGATTCCTCAATCTGTTGAGCAAAACCTAGATAGTTACAGCAGATATTAATCATGATGAATCATAATTTAAGCATACAACCATTAAACCCAAAACCCACATAGTTGCAAGAAATTTTATTAATGACAAACCAAAATTCAATCATGTTAGCCTCTAAACCCAATTGATATGTTAGCCTCTAAACCCAATTGATCATTCAGTCTGGGTAGCAAAACCAGAGAGTTACAGCAAAAATCAACAATGATGAATCATAATTCAATCATGCAAACTCTTAACCCACATAGTTGCAACAAAAATTAACAATGATGAAGCCATAATTCAATCATGTAGCCTCTAAACCCAATTGATTAGTTGAAACAAAAATTAACAATGATGAACCATAATCCGATCATGTAGCTTCTAAACCCCAACACCCACATAGTAACAACAAAAATTAACAACAGACCATAATTCAATCATGTAGACTTCTAAACCCATTTGACTATTCAATCTATAGAGCAAAACAACAAAATTTAGCAATGATGAACCATAATGATTACTCAACCATGTAGCTTCTAAACAAAATTGATTAGTCAATTCGTAGAGCAAAACCCGCGTAATTACAGCCAAAATAAACAATGATGAATCATAATTTAAACAAATAAATCATCAAGGAACAGAAATTACTTGGGACTAAGTGCAAATGGAACAGGCTCTATGCTGAATGTAGGATGAGGAATTGCAGGCAAGTTGCAGCTTATGCTGATGTACACAGGCTTGCTCTCTTTCAGAGCAGTGGATATTGCAGTATCAATCATTTCATGAGCATCTTCCAAATTGTTCACCACAGCCTATAGTACCAAACACCAACAATCCATTAAGAAACATACTCTATAAATTAAACACTCAAGCATCAAGCAAAACCCATGAAAAATTTCAGAAAAATTAAAATGCACAAACCATCAGGCAAATATAAACAAATAATCAAGAAATTCAAAGATTCCAGTAAAATAAAATAAAATAAAGAAGAACTTACCAAGCAGATGTGGAGGAAAAAAAAATCCTATAAATTCTCTCTGATTCCAGTAAAATAAAATAAAAATAACAGAGCCAACCAAGCAAATATGAGAGTGAAAAAAATCCACAAATTCTCCAGTGGCTCTAGTAAACTAAAAATTATAAAAAAGAACAAGCAAATATGCGGAAAATATATAAATTCTACATTCATCCAATAACTATAATAAAAAAATAAACAGAACCGATCAAGCAAATACGAAAAAGAAAAAGAAAAAGAAAACTAAAAATACTCAAAGACTACAGTAAGATAAATAATATTCTATAAATAGAACCACCAACTCACCATCACCAAAACCAAATCATCGATGAAAAAAATTTAAAGAAAAAATGCATAAATTATTCGGGGAAAAATAATTCAACCACCAAATGGTCCAAATCATCACATACAGAGTACAGACCCAGAGTGGGTTCACGAAACACAAAACATACTCAGTTCATAAAAAAGATCAAACGATTCAGACTCAGTCTCGGACTCGGTCCTTACCTGATAGCAAGTAACAGTCTGGAAGCACCTAAGCTCCTGGCTAAAATCCGGCAACCCGATCGTATGGTGAAGGATTCGACTAGTTCCATAATCGTTCGAGTTCGGACCTCCAACAATACAAATCAACGGCAGATTCTCACTGTACGCGCCAGCGATCGCATTGAGCACGCTCAGGCCACCGACGGTGAACGTCACCACGCACGCGCCGACGCC
>JAYMSZ010001215.1:0-15135 GCA_036897665.1 Pelargonium citronellum | reverse complement strand
CTGGGCCGGCCGGCGATTCTCCGGCGAGCTCTGTCTCCGATGTCTCGCAGGAAGAGAATGTTGCTATGTGTTTGATGATGCTTTCCAGAGACAAATGGTTGAGGAACAAGGTCGTTGAAGACGAAGATCGCGAGCAGGATCACGAGGAAGACGAAGAATCGAAATCGAAATCGAAGAAGATTCGAGGAAAATTTCAGTGCGACAAGTGCAAGAAAATGTTTCGATCTCATCAAGCTCTCGGAAGTCACAAAGTGATCCACAAAAAAACCTCGGACTCTGCTTCGAAAATCTACGAATGTCCGTTCTGTTCCAAGATCTTCGGCTCCGGCCAAGCTCTCGGCGGCCACAAAAGATCTCACATGTTGGGCTCCTCTGCAAATGCGAGCTCCAAATTGTTCGTGAGAGAGACCTCCATAGATCTCAACTTGCCAGCTCCGTTCGAAGAGGACAGTTACAGTGTGGTTTCTGACGCAGAATTTATTAGGTGATGATGAGATCTGGTTTTTGATTTTTGATTTTTTGTTTTCTGGGTTTGTTTCTCAAATTCATCACTAACTGTAATTCAGTTCCTCTGAGTTCCAAACATTTCATGTCAGTTGGGTTGTTGATTAATTTATTTTAGATATTTTTCAAAAAAAACGTTGCTTTACAGTGTAGTTGAACAACTCTTCACAAGTTGATTATGAAGTGAAAAATGTAGTAGAAAACAGAGGATGTGTCCTGTTCTTATTTCCAGCTGTGATCTGCTCTGTTTTAGTTGGATAAATATAAATGGTATTGTTATTGTAGTTTTATCTATCTGTACCTGCTGTTGCTCAATGCTCATCTGTTTTGTTGTTGTTTTGGGAGGATTGTGTATTTTAGTACTTGTCAACTTCAATTTTTTTTTATATTATAGTAAATTTAGATTTAATATGTGCCTTGAAAGCAACGAAGTGTAAGGAGGAGAGGATGGTCTCTCACTCTCTCAGCGTATAGAAGAATCGGTCAGATTTCATTATAATAAAATATATTTGGTGAAGTAAATGCTTTTTCTGATGTTTCTAATTCTTTAACAACAGATGGGTTTGGTTGGCTTCATACAGAGCCATGTGAATATTTTTGTTGAGTTGTTTCATATTTATCATTTCATTTATATATTTTTTTCCCTTTCTTGGATTGCTAAGTTTTTCATTCAAAGGATGAGAAAATTTGTGAGAAATATTCAACAAATTCAGTTTCACAATTGAAGTAATTATAGTCAACTCAGTCCATGAAGAAAATTAGGAGTTTGGAAATTTTGTCTAGAAAGAGATCATGAATTGCTAAGTCAATTGGAAAGTTAATACATTAAAATAGGTGAATTTAGAACGATGCTATGTAAGTTTGAACGTATAATATTAAAATTAGTTATTTAATCGTGAATAAAATTATTATTTCATTTTTATGATATTTTCATAATCGAAATAATAGTCTCAAAAATATTCAAAGAAATATATACTCTCCAACTCCAACTAATAGATTTTCTCATAATCCTATTCTCTATAGGATTATAAATAGAGGTGACATTTTCATAAATCTATGTTAAACATTGTCATTGATATATTGATTAGTTGTAAAGTATAGGATAGATAGTAATGGCAAATTTTGTTTAGAGTAGTCACGTGGTATATTAAACATGTCCAAATATAAGAATTATATGCATTTATCCCATTAATGAGCAATGACCCAAAGTGATGTATTTTTTTTAACCCATTCTACTTGCACTAACAAATTCTAGTATTGTCTTCTTTTCCAAATAATACAATGCATATATAGTTTCAAATCCTTCAATTTTTTACCATGAAGAGGATAAACACAAACATAAAGTAAAAATTGATTTGGTATATTTTGTACAACATAATGTATAAAAATGTGATGAAGTTTGGATTTTCACGGGTTCAGGTTCAAATTGTTAATTCTACTTTGAGATCGTTATTAATACAAGATTGTCGATGTGGAAAGAGACTATTTGTTCAAAACACAAAACGCAGGGTATCATTAATTGTTGAAGTCAATACTGACACGACAGCTCAATGGTGACGTGGTACACTTGCGTGTAAAATAGATTTGACGTGTATAAACTTAACTTACTATAGAGCATGTCATTTGAACTAAAATAATAGCATCTACGTGTATCACATTTGACAATGTAGTTGCACATCTTCTCTTGTGAGCCACAAAAATAATTATACTATCTTCAACTAAGAAATAAATAGCTAAACTTCACATTTATTTCAGTTCTTCTTAGAACATATTCCAAAGAAGAAAAAAAGTGAGTTACAAATCAACGGCCAAATACCAAGACATGTTGGGTCAAGTGGTTAATACCATTTTGGATTTCTTTTGAGGTTTCGAGTTCGAGCTTTCTTGTCGACAATATGGTTGAAATTTATGGGTTTAAGAGGAAAACTAACATCTAACTCGGGTAACGCCCCCACTTGAAGGTAAAAAATACTGATCTATATAGATCTGTTGTCCCGTCGCTTATAAAAAAGAAACGGCCAAGCGCAATGCGGTGTCTACTGTGGAGTTGAGTGTCCTTTACGGGCTTACCCACTTATTCAAGGCAAGGGGCATAATGGTAATTTTGGCACCGCGGACGGACCTAATTAAACTCTTTTTCTGGTCAACTTAATCTCTTCTTTTCTTCCATTTTTGTTGATTTTTCTTTCCATGAGCCAATGAAAATGGTAATAAAAATCGCAATTTATTTATTTATTTATATATATTGTTATTGGCACCTCCTATTAATTCATTTTTCTGTTTGTTTTCCATTCAAAGTATAAAAAGTCAATATCGGTATTTGGAGAAAGAAAAGTCATTTGCAGTTAGCTATTGTTTGTTTGTTTGATTGAGCATGGTGGTAAACTGGTAATTAAAGAATATTCATTTATTTCTCAACCATATTTAATAAATGAATTTCTTATAAGTTTATTTTGATTTTAAATATTTTATAAATTAGTTTTAATTTATAGTTCAGCAGTATTTTGTTGATAATTTGAAATTTCGAAATGGTTGCAAAATGGGTTCTAAATAATTCAATACTACCTGCCGTCAATTGGTTTATGTGAAGTCAATTTCAGTCTTTAAAATTGGAGGATGTTGTTGAGGGATAGCTAGCAAGATTCATAAATTAATTTGATTAATGTGAATGAAACTTGTTGATTATTATGGAATATTTTGTTGTAAAGTTGATTGAAAGGTGAGGTGGTCTTAATTTGTGGGTTCACATCACAGATGCATTTGATGAAAGATAAGCATGGGAAAAGTTTACGGATCTTGTTCTTGTTTAGTTGATTGTAAAAGAATACTATCAGTATATATGTATAGTGGTATATATAAATAAATCACTTTAAATGATTGTAAATTGTGATAATCACAAGCTTATAAGTGTATATGTTCAATGGTAAAATAAAAAATCACGAGTGTTAGTGATGAATGATTGTGTATATGTTTGATAGTAAAATAAAAAATCACAAGTGTTCGTGATGAATGACAAAGTGTCACGTCACACACTACTCAAGGAATTCTAAATTGTCACAAGTAAGAAGTATGGCTGTGGAGAGTTCAAAGACATGTCAGGAAGTATCTTTTCGTGTTCGAACACGAGACCCATTAAGTGAGTGTGCAAGAGGGAAGTCAAGTCTCACTTGGATGATCAACATAGTCCCCCAACATGTTTAAATCGTACAACCAAAGATCCTCAATCTTCTTGCTCAACATCGAAGTCGTGGCTCTTCAAGAAGGTTCAACCTTGCCCAACCTTCATGCTCAACTTTGATGATGCGACTTGAATCCCTTAGAATGTTCAACCTCGCTTGATCGAGACTCTTCCACCTTGATGTTGCAACATTGAGAGACCTTGTTGTGGAATCTGACCTTGGTCGTTGTCTCACCACCTTCAATTTCTTAGCCCGTCGGTTAGCCAAAGCCTTCTGGCTTCTGCTGCTCTACGCCCCCCTCCATCCCCATGAAGTAAGGCTATGTACAAGGTCATAAGTAGAGTCTCACACCTCTTCTCTATACGTAGTCTCTACAAGGGAGCTTCAAGTCCTAAGGAGAGATTCACACATCTCCACCATATTTAGTCTCCACAAGAGGTCACAAAGGTGATCTTCACACGTCTCTTTCATAATTAGTCACCACAAGATAAGTCTAAAAATTCCAGTCTCGTTGGGTCACCTCTAAAGTCCAAGTCTTATCAGGTCACCTGTAAAGCTTGGTTGTACTCCATTACCCAACATTTGGCAAAAAAAGAAAGCAGTAACAAACATGAAGCAACTGTTGAGTAGATAAACGACCAACCAACGTTGTAAAAGTCAAATGCCACCAAAATAAAGTATCATTTCAATTTCTATAAAATCTGTTTCACGAATTGACCATAAAAAATGGTATAAACATAATGATCACTGTTTCCTAACCAGTCGCCAATAGGCTCTTCTTTAATTGATGAGTGATGAGAATGAACCAACTTTTTGGCTGCTCTCCAACACAAACACAAACACAAACATCAAACGTGGTCTCATATTTGCTACTTGTTGACGAGCTCAATTGAAAACTTGAAAGTGCATGCGTTGAAGATACCCATTATATATACATGCCTTTAGATAATTTATATACACACTAAATTTAGTGCAGCTTATCAGCGACGGACAAATTTCGTAGCTGATTGGTCCGTAGCTGATTTCGTCGCTGATTAGCGACGATTTTTGGTCCGTAACTGATTCCGTCACTGTTAAGTAATTTTCTTGTAGCGAAAGCAACCGTTTTCTGAAACCTTCCAAAGCTAATTTGACCCATCACTTTGAAGCCAAGAGAAAAAAAAAATCATTCTTCATGAAAATATAATGTAAAAGGCAATAATATAGTGTGGGATTTTTACAATAATTGTGCAACTTTTACACAATCTTCTAATGTTCATTCATGAATAAGTCAGATTGGCATGCTCATGGGTGAATAAATTAGATGTTGAAATTCAATCATTACCGGCCCATATGATAGATGGGGGCAATGAGTGCCTAGTGTTACATGAGACCTACAAATGAATGAGGCCCACTAACGGCCCATTTTGCTTCTTCATTCTAAAAGCCCAATAATGAAGAGGTTGTACACAGTAAAAACTGAATAAGAGTAGGATGGACCAAACAGTTTAAGCGTTTCAGATTCTCTTCGAAGTCTCGGGTTTGAATCTCCATGCTAACGGTATGAGATGCGTTATTTGGATTTAAAAGGAAGAACTACCCCCTTATCGATTCACAAAACACATCATATGAGAATTTAAAAGTTGATTGAACATTGCAACGAAGCACGCCAAATTAACAAGTTTTGGACGAATGAACTTTGGATTTGTCATGCCTTTTGTGTTTCCCTCTTTGTTGAATAGTTCCTAGTTTGACTAATTTCTCTATATTAAAACGAGTGCGTTGTTAATTTTAAATTTTTGTTTAAAAATAATTGTCCTCTTTCATTTTGAAAGCAAATCAATTATGCATAAATCGTCAATAAATTATTATATGTCTCGTGTTCTTGCTGTGATAACTAACACAATTTGGCAACATACAAATTTTGGGCAGAGGACTGATGCTGGATTAAGTCTTGACCTTTGAGACAATTTGAAAGTAGATGTTCTCATGTTCTTGTAAAAGGAGTTTAGTTAGTTCATTTTCCTATGCTGTTTTTTTTTCATAAACGACGACAGACTTATATAAGCAAATGTTTTTCACCCCCAAGTGGGGACGTCACCCGAGTTAGTTGTTATTTTTTCTTTAAATCCATAAATTTCACTCCATACCGTCGACAAGGAGGCTCGAACTTGAGACCTCAAAGAAAATTTAAAGTAGTATTAACCACTTGGCCCAACATGTCTTGATCTATGCTGCTTTTGTTGGTCTTATTGTCTAGTGTTTATCTGTTTTTGTGTTAAATCATTGTATGTTTTTTTCCTTTGTTGTCTTAATGAAATTCTTTTGAATATATATATAAAAAAGTTGATATCATGCCCTTTTTAATTTCTATAAATTAAAAAAATCCTTGTTATTTGTTTATCAAATAATATCAAGTAAAAATAATAATTTTTTAAAAACTATAGTTCCTTTTAATTTAAAGGAGGATATAAATACTTTGAATGTTAGAAGACAAAATGGTTGGGACCTTGGGGGTTACAAGGAGTGACACTTTACTTGTTAAATTGATGTATGGACAAAAAGAAGAATTTAATTGTTGTAAGCAATTTTAGATGCTAGATTCTGATTACTACCCTACCCCTACTCATTACAGGCTCTAAAAGGTAAGGGCACAACTGTCCTTTTCATTTTCCATACATGTGCTTATATATTTATTACTAGATTTTTTATTTTTTATTTTGACCATCTTAAGTGGGAAGTATAAATTATTTTTTCGATCTTAATCGTGATGTTTTCGTAACGGACTCACAATTAACATCTTTAAGTTATATCACATTTAGCTTAATACTCATCCTATTCGAGTAGAATCACAAGGTCCACAAAGCTCTTCCGACTTAAAATCTCAGATTAAACTGAAACAAACTCTAATCATTTGATCCACATAGTCAGTGGTACCGTAAATTATTACTGCAGTAATTTATTATGTAACTGAAATTGACCATATGATTATTATAATTGGAGGGTGACAGTGCAATTTTATGGCAAATGCAGGGGTGTAAATGTAAAGTAATGTAATCGGAGATTCATTTGTCTCTCTCCAACGAATTTAAAATATTGCGATACAGGAGCACAAAAAAAAAATATATTGCGATACAGTATTGAATTAATTATAGGCAAATTTTGTTGTTTGGCAAAATAAAAACTCATTGCCATTAATAGCGGAGAGGTCTTGGTTTGGTGGGTGGGTGGTGTGAATTCGAAGACTCTTCTCTCTCTCTCTCATGCGTTGTTTCTGCAAATCTTCACCTCAAAGAACTGTAAGTTAATTTGCTCCGTTGAAATTATACATGGATGCGTTTTGCTTCAATTCAACGCATTTGAACTGAAGCTCACAAAAGCCATTTTTTGTGCTGTTTTGTTCTTGCAAATTTTTTTTTCGTTTTATCAAATATGTATGCGATTCTTGTTCTAGATTAGAATTTTCCTAGGACGATTTCGGGAACGCCTAGATCCTGCTTGTTTATGGTTTCGCGTGTTCGATTTGCGGTTAGATGTATTTGGATCAGTGATTTTGAGGTGCATTGGTTCTGGATCTCGGTTTTTTTGTACACTCGCAGCTCGAGTCTCTTGGATTGGAAGAGGTGCAATTTTCGGTTCTCTTCTTGTTTTTGGTTGTGATCGCGGGAGCTTAGGGTTTGGTCGATGGCTTCGAATCCTCCATTTCAGGTGGAGGATAACACGGATGAAGATTTCTTCGATAAACTGGTCGCCGACGATTTTGGGCCCGGTGGATCATCCGCCGGGTTCGATTCCGATGATGCCAAGACTTTTGCCAATCTGAGCATGGAGGATTCAGGCGGTGAAGGTGGGTTTGATGCGAACACGGAGAGTAACAGTGTCAATGTAGGTGCAGAGTCCTCAGGTGCACACGAGGTTGAGAGTAAAAATTCATTGATGGCTTCTAATTCCATTGGATTGGAGAGTGTAGCTCAGCAGTCAAATAATGATGGCATTGGATCAGAGGTTGCTACGGATTCTGCTGTTAGCAAGGGTACGGGATCAGAGGTTAAAATGGATTCTGCAATGGACAATACTATTGGATCTGGGGGTATAGGGGTTAAGGAGGTGGGGTGGAGTTCATTTTATGCTGATTCCGTACAAAATGGGGGTGCTGCATTGGAGTCGGAATTCTTCAGTGATTTTGGAGATGGTTCTGGGGATTTCCCTGGGAAAGCAGCGGAAAATTTGAATGGTGTAACAAAAGGCGCACCTGCTACTGATGAATGTAGAGGTGATGTTTTGGATAATTCATTTAATTATGAGAATTATCAAGAGGGTCAAGTGTACGAAACATCTGTGGAACCTAGTGCTGATGGTCAGGATATGAACAGCAGTCAGTACTGGGAAAATCTCTATCCAGGTTGGAAGTATGATTCTACTTCTGGGCAATGGTATCAAGTGGATGGTTATAATGCCACTGAGGCAAATGCTCAAGAGAGCTTTGGTACCAATTCAGCTAGTGAATGGAATGCCGTTTCCAATGAGAAAACTGATGTTTCTTATTTGCAAACTGCTCACTCTGTTGCAGGAACTGTGACTGAGACTAGCACAAGCGAGACAGTATCTAATTGGAATCAGGATTCACAAGTGAATGGTGGGTATCCAGAACACATGGTTTTCGACCCTCAATATCCTGGTTGGTATTACGACACCATTGCCCAAGAATGGCGCTCATTGGAGGCTTACACTTCTTCCCTTCAGTCTACAGTTCAAGCTCAGGATCAACAGAGTCAAAATGGATTTGCTTCATTTGACACTTTTTCCCAGAATAATAACTATCAACAATACGGGCAGGCTGATAGTTATGCATCACAAGGCTTTGCTAGCCAGGAAGAAGCTGGTAGCTGGGCCCAGTCTTACCCCAATTACAGTCAACAAGGTGTAAAAATGTGGCAACCAGAGCCTGTTACTTATAATGAGTCTACTTCAACTATTGGAGGAACCAAGCAACTGGAAAATTCTTATGGTTCGAATGTTTCTATGAACAACCACATTAATCAAAAGACATCTCCAAGTTCTTTTGGAGAAGTTCCATTGCACAACCAAACTAGTCATTACCATGGAGAGGCTAATGGAACTGCTGAGTTACGTAGCTTCACCCCTGTTGGGAGCTTCAGTCAGCATCTAAATCAGGCAAGCTCAGAGCAAAATCTACAAATGCATTTTTCAAATGATTACTATAGTAGTACAAAATCGGTGAATGATTACCATGGAAGTCAGGAACCAGTAAATTTTCTTCAGCAACCTATTCAGAGTGGCCATCAGTTTTCTCCTGATAGTGGAAGATCATCTGCTGGGCGTCCTCCCCATGCCCTGGTCACCTTTGGGTTTGGTGGCAAACTTGTAATAATGAAAGATAATTCTCTCAGTAACTCCTCATATGGTAGCCAGGTTAGACCTCAATATCTTCTCACTTCAGTTTTCGTTATAGCTTTATTTGGTCTCAAGAGACTAAGTGAAGGAATGAAATTTAAAGGATCTGAAGTTGTTTTCAATTGCTGAAAGAGAATAAATATTTTCAATAGAACCCACTGGCTTGTTTAATGAATATTTTCTGACTTTTTCAGTCCCATAGTGTGTAACTTACCTTTTGTTAATAACCACAAGTAAATGACTTATTTTTTTATAGCATTGCTCTCACAAAGTGGCTAATTATATATTTCCGTTTTGTCTGAAGGATCCAGCAGGAGGCTCAATTTCTGTTCTCAACCTGATGGAAGTTGTTATGGGAAATGCTAATAGCCCTCGAATTAGCAGCTGTGATTATTTTCTGGCTTTGTGTCAACAATCTTTTCCAGGTCCATTGGCTGGCGGAAATGTTGGAAATAAAGAATTAAATAAATGGCTTGATGAGAGGATTACAGGCTGTGAGTCTGCCAACATGGATTATAGGAAAAGTGAAGTTCTGAGGCTGCTTCTCTCTTTGCTCAAAATAGCTTGTCAGCATTATGGAAAGCTTCGCTCTCCTTTTGGAACTGATAGCACAATGAGGGTAAGTTACATTCTTTAAAGTTGCTTTTTATTATAATCTACCATCAACTGTTGAGAGTAACAATAACTGTCTCAATCTCAGTAATCATACTGCTACTTTAATCATATATGATATATCTTAAGACTTTGCTGTTATATCAGACCCAGTGAGTATCCATATAGCACGCCTGATACCATCATACTAAAAATTGCATGTTATGTGAAGTTTTTGTACTTTTTATGTATCTTTGCAACCCCTTTTGAACTCTGAATGATTGATCACACCCCATATTTAGTGGCTTATTAATTGTATACCACTGTACTGTAAAATGACAATATTATTCTCTTACAATATTATTATCATAAGGTTTTACTATTTTGTGTTTACTTCATATGATGTCACTTAAAGACTGATCATCAGGATATTTCACTTCACTCTGACATTTTTCTCTCAAGATTCAATGAGAATATGCCATCCAACATAAATGCCCTCTTTGCGTGCCCCCTCTTTCTTCTGGTTTACTATACCAATAATCTTGAGTTTTGAAGTAAACTTCAGAACTACTTTTAGGCTTTAGCAAATTGAAGATGGAGTTGATTCATAAATATGGACGCTCAAGTGGTTTATTTTCTCTGTCAGTTATATTTGTAAGAGCCATCCAGAGTTATGATTAAAAGAACTTGGTATTCCTTTCAATTTTTTTCTTAATAGGAAGATGATCTTCCAGAATCAGCAGTAGCCAAGCTTTTTGCATCTAACAAAAGGAATGGTGTACAATTCAGTGAATATGGCTCTCTCAGCCAGTGCTTGCAGAATTTGCCTTCTGAAGGACAAATTCGGGTAGGTCTTGTATTACTCTGCCTGCTTTTTTATTTTTTATTTATTTTATAGTTTTTATTTTTATTTTTTATTATCTATTTCTAATTGATATCAGTGTATGTTTTAGGCAACTGCTTCCCAGGTACAGAATCTTTTGGTTTCTGGTAGAAAAATAGAAGCTCTACAATGTGCGAAGGAAGGCCAGTTGTGGGGACCTGCACTTGTTCTTTCATCTCAGCTGGGTGATCAGGTTTGTTTCTCATTCCAATCTATTGCAATTTACTGGTCCAGGTGGTTGTATATGCAAGGAACAATGCTAAATTCATACTAAAACACTCTTTTTTTGGTGGGTGCTGACCTTTCATCAATGCAGTTCTATGTTGAAACTGTGAAGCAAATGGCACTTCAGCAGCTGGTAGCAGGATCACCCATGCGAACATTATGCCTGTTAATTGCTGGTCAACCAGCAGATGTGTTTTCTACAGAGGCCACAAGTGGTAGCACTATTCCCGCTGCCATGAATATGTCTCAGCAACCTGCACAGGTGACATACTAGTACAGAAGTGTCCGAAATTGGTGTTCTATCTCTGTGCAATATGTGTTTTTTAATGCATACTATTAAGAAGAAAATAGGATCGGACATGAACACGGGAATAGATAATAAGAACTAATCAAAAAGAAAATAGTATTCCTGTGATGTACTTTTGATTATAACCATATAGCTAGAGTTCAATCTAGAGGAAAAAGTATTGTTACTCTCTAGCTGCTTAGTAGATCCTGATATTTTGATGCCAATACTTTTTGTGCCATTTTTGCCTTAGAAATGTAATCCTGCTTCTAATAAACTGCAGTTTGGGGCTAATGGTATGCTTGATGATTGGGAAGAGAATTTGGCTGTAATAACTGCAAACAGAACAAAAGATGATGAACTTGTAATTATTCACCTTGGAGATTGCTTATGGAGGGAAAGAAGTGAGGTATGTGATTTTCATGACTATTTTATATACCTTTTTCATGGAACTCTTTGTTGATCTTGCTTGATTTGTGATTTAGATTCTTGCTGCCCACATCTGCTATTTAATTGCTGAAGCAAACTTTGAGTCATTCTCAGACAGCGCAAGGCTTTGTCTTATTGGAGCAGATCACTGGAAGTTACCCCGAACCTATGCTAGTCCAGAGGCTATTCAGGTGCTCTTTACTCCCAACTGGCTTCAGTGTAATCAATATATGGAAATCTGGAATTTATCAATGTACGATATAGTTTCTTCTGCAAATTTCTTATGCTTGTTGACTAGTAGTTCTCACCTTTTACATGGTAATTTCAAATGTTTGTCATTTAAATTATATATGGCTGCTTTTTTATTTGTGGATTTGGAACAAGCAAATTGGAATAAAGTTGCGTATTCAACAAGGGAATACAAATTTCTTTTGAAGACAAATTTATTTTAATCGTACTATAAAAAACTCAATTCATTTTCAAGCTTTCATGTATTTTTTGAATTGCAAATGTAACAAAAATAAATTATTTCTGTTTGAAAGAAATTGATTTTGATTTTTTCAAGAACTCTTTGCCTTTTTATCATATCATTCTTATATGTTCATCTAATCTGCTATCTCTCTACATTCTTTGATTTTGATATTAATATTTCAATGATTCGAACAATTTTTTATATGATATATTCAAAATCGTAATAGATGAGTTTTACATTAATTTTATGCATCAAGATGATCTATACATATATTATATTTATGGTCTTATTTTATCTATCACTAACATGTCATATATTACTCTTAAGAAAGTTACACGGCATTGTGTCGTGTTGTGTCCCATATCTCTTGTCAGTGCGTGCGCAACATAGTTAAACTGGAAAAAAAGAATTGAATGGCTGCATGGACTAGTTTAAGCTTTTTTCTATAGTTGAACTCATTAATATGTATAGAAGCAAGCCATGTAAAGGTGGTTGTGGAAAGGAGTTCCAAGCCGATTTGGATAATTTTCATCATGTTTTTTTCCTTCATTCTTTTCTTCTCTCTTTCTATTATGTGTGTGTGTTTATACCTTTTCTGTGGTTATATACCTTTTCTATTCTTCTCTTTCTTTGTCAATAACTTGGGGTCTTGGGCAAGAACATGCACGTTTTTTTATTTTTTTTTATTTTTTATAAATAAACTTGAAGGTATGCCATAGCAAAATGAAGTATAATGTAATTTGCTATGTGGAGATGAATCAAGTCCTTTAAATAGTTTCTAGCTATGGCTTAAGTAGTTGTAGAACCCCATGATCATAACAGATATTGTTGAGACAATCGAATATCGAGGTGTGAAGTCTTGCCTGGAACGTGGATGCATATGGTCACCTGCATACCGGTTTGTCTTGCCTTCATGACTCAATCATGAAAATGGTGGCTCATGGATTACAATTCTTCAAATTATCTTATCAAATTAGATTTGCCTAGATTCCACTTTATTTAGTTTGTTTTCTATATTTTCTTTATGTCTTGCATAAGCATTTTATTAATGTCAATAACATCATGTATCTTTGCAGTAGCTTTTGTAGTATGTGTCTTCTTTTTTCAATGCTTCCTTTTCAATAATAGGTCCCTTGAATTTTGCCATAATGGCAATGTGGCTCAAATGCGCACTTTGGAGTTGTCAATTCATCTGACTTTTTTTAGATCATACTTATTGAGAATCTGGTGTACTTGCATGGTCTTGAAGATTGACTAATTGATCCAATGGATAATTTGACAGAGGACTGAGTTGTATGAATATTCAAAGGTGCTCGGGAACTCTCAATATATCTTGCTACCATTTCAGCCATATAAACTCGTATATGCACACATGTTAGCTGAAGTAGGAAAAGTTTCTGATTCACTAAAGTAAGCACGTGAAACTTCTTCTCTAATTATTTGAGTTCATTCTTCTGTCGGGTTCCTTAATATGGTAATGTTGTCTCAGGTACTGTCAAGCACTACTAAAATCTTTGAAAACTGGCCGAGCACCTGAAGTAGAAACATGGAAACAATTAGTACTGTCCCTGGAGGACAGGATTAAAACCCATCAACAGGTATTCATCAGTTCTCCAATATTGTATCCTTGATAATTTTAACCCTCATAACGATCACCTGAATAAAAGTTTTGCATACAGGGTGGTTATGCAGTGAATTTGGCTCCGAAAAAAATTGTTGGTAAAATTCTCAACTTTTTCGATAGCACAGCACATCGTGTTGTTGGGGGCATGCCCCCACCTGCTCCATCAATGAATCAAGGAGGCGCTCAAAGTAATGAACAATTTCAACAGCCAATGGGTCCTAGAGTATCGACTAGTCAATCAACAATGGCCATGTCCTCGTTAGTTCCATCTGCATCAATGGAGCCCATAAGTGATAGGAGAGCTGATGCTAATAGAATGACAATGCATAATAGAAGTGCTTCCGAGCCAGATATGGGTAGAACTCCAAGACAGGTGCGTAAGTTCTCCAAATAATGGAACCCTATATCTACGGTTGATTGTTTGATGAGTTTGTAGTAAATGGTTCTGTATGAAACATATGAGGCTTGCTGACTTATGATAGGATCAAGCTGATTCATCAAAGGATGAGACTTCAACCGATGCACAAGGTAAATCATCAGGCGGTGCATCTCGATTAACTCGCTTTGGCTTTGGTTCACAATTTTTGCAGAAGACTATGGGATTAGTCTTAAGATCCCGCTCAGACAAACAGGTAGTGTATTTTTTTTCTTTCTTAATTACTTGTTCCACATTGTTGATGCAAAGAGCTTTGTCCATGTTCATATTTTTTCTCATTTATTTTATTTGCTTATTCCTCCTGAAGGCGAAATTAGGGGAAAAGAACAAATTTTATTATGATGAAAAGCTTAAGAGAGGGGTGGAGGAAGGTGTTGAACTCCCAGCTGAAGAAGCAGCCCCGCCACCCCCTCCAACCACTTCAGCCTTCCAGAATGGAATGCCTGATTATAACTTGAAATCTGCAATTAGGAGCGACGGGTCTCCTCCTACTGGGAGCCCAAAGTTCAAAAATGCTACTCATGCTTCAGGGATCCCACCTATTCCGCCCACCTCTAATCAGTTTTCTGCACGTGGACGGATGGGTGTTCGATCAAGGTAACCAAGCCACTCATCTCAGAAACCAATATATCTAAAATCGTTCTTTCAGTGTCTTTTTTCTCCATTATGGGAGCAACCAAATCATCATTACAAATTGGAATTTAATAAACATCTGTACTTTTGGCAGGTATGTTGACACCTTTAATCAAGGTGGCGGAAATCAAGCAAACTTGTTCCAGTCACCTTCTGTTGCATCTGCTAAACCTGCAGTTTCTGCCAACGCCAAATTTTTTATTCCTGCCCCAGTGTCATCAAGTGAACCAACCACGGATGCCAATCTTGCCCCAGCACCGAGTGAACAGACTAGGGAGGCTATTCCATCCCCGGCATCAAGCGAACATTCCATGGCAGGTGCAAAAGAAAATGTGCCAGAAGACATGAATGGAAACCCTTCAACGTCTAATATGAATTACTCATTCCAGTCTCCATCACCATCTTCGGCTTCTTTGCAGAGGTTTCCAAGCATGGATAACATTCCGAGCAGGAGGGCAGTGGGGAATGGAAACGCAGCT
>JAYMSZ010001214.1:0-15140 GCA_036897665.1 Pelargonium citronellum | reverse complement strand
TGTGATGATTACACTAAAAAAAAACTCGTGGCGGAAATTTTGTGTCACAAATCTGTAGATTTTGGTTACAAAATGTAATTTGTGACGGAACTGTGACATAATATTTTTGTCATTTTTGAGTTGTCACAAGTGATTGTGACAGAATTTTCCGTCACAAATGTGTCTGAATGGAGATTTCAGTCACAAATGTGTATATGTGACAGAAATGTGAAATTGCAACTTTTTTTGTAGTGTTATTTTAATTTTTTGTTGTTGATGACATTGACAGGTTAATACAGACACATGGTGTTCTTCTGGAAGTCTTACGATTGAAGGTGCTCTTGTGAGCGTTGGCGGGAACAAAGAAGGAGCTAAAACGGTTAGATATCTCAGCCCATGCGTCGATTGCGAATGGAGAGAATATCCCAATTCGCTTGCAGAAGCTAGATGGTATTTTCTTTCTTTTATTTAAAGTCATAATTTTTTCACATAAATCTTGAACTGATTTGATGGAGACTAACATTTAAGTGAAAATAATTCGATTTACTAATTAGGACGTATTTGTGAATTGATTAGGTATGCAACTCAAGCAATTTTAGCTGACAATAGATACATTATCGTGGGAGGTCGTGCCGCATGGAGCTACGAGTTTATGCCATTGGAAGGCCAAAACAATCCACAAGCCATCGATTTCCCATTCCTCAAGGAAACAATGGAAGATGCGGAAAACAATCTCTACCCATTCGTCCATTTGTCTACAGACGGCAACGTGTTCATATTGGCCAATGATAGATCAATTCTACTCGATCCTTACGGGAATAAAATCATCCGCGAGTACCCAAAACTTGAGGGAGGATCGCGTAACTATCCTGCATCAGGCATGTCTGCACTACTCCCCATAACGCTCACTGCGGAAACGGCAGATCAAGTCCCTGCTGAGGTCTTAGTTTGTGGTGGGGCCCTCCACAATGCGTACAACGAGGCGATGAACAAAAACTTTTTGCCAGCATTAGATGACTGCAATCGCATTGTGATCACCGCTCCTGATGCCAAGTGGGCGACCGAGAAAATGCCTCACCCCGAGTCATGGGTGACATGCAAATTCTCCCCAATGGCGATATCCTAATGCTCAATGGAGCCAAGCGCGGCACAGCTGCCTGGTACTACGCTGAGGACCCAAACTTTGTTCCGGTCCTCTACAAACCGAACGAGGCTGATGCTCGTTTTGTCGAACTCGCCCCATCCAACATCGCTAGGATGTACCACTCGAGCTCAGCAGTCCTCATCGACGGGAAGGTCCTCGTCGCTGGGAGCAACACTCATGAGCGTTACATATTCGACGGCCCCTACCCTACGGAGGTGAGAGTCGAGAAGTTCTCACCTCCGTACCTCGCTCAGGAGCTGAAAGCCTCGCGCCCCGAGATTTCTAAGAAGAAAGTAAAGAAGTTCAAACTCGGGTCAAAGTTTAACATAAAGTTTGAGGTTGAGGAACCAGTTGGCAAGGACAGCATTAGGGTTACGTTGTACCAACCGGCATTTACGACACATGGTGTGAACATGAATCAAAGGTTGATTGTGTTGCAAACATTGGAGGTTGAAGAGAAGAAGAAGGGTCAATTGGAAGTTACAGTTTTGGCCCCGGCTAAACCGGAGGTGGCTCCGGCCGGTTACTATATGCTCTTTGTGTGTAATGGCGTGGTTCCAAGTGAGGGTATTTGGGTGCAGCTCAAGAACGCTGATTAGGGCGTGGACTTAATTACTATCAATTTGCATGGATTGTAATACATAATTTATTTAAATATTTATTAGAATAAGTGTGATCGATTGATTCGATTTTTTTTTCTGTTTATATGTATACTAATACGAGTTTTGTACGGGGATTTTTTATCATAAAAATAATACTATATATGTTTTATATTAAATGTCTTTCTAGAGATTTTTACACAAATTAATAAATTGAGTAAAATGACTTATTTAACCTTACATATATTATTATAGCATTTGTGATACATACTATATTTGAGAATATATATAAAAAAATGACTTGGTCAAAAAGTGTAGTGACTTTTTGTCTTCACATATTAGAATGACATTTATTTTGAAACAAATTTTATTTGTTAGGAAAACATTAGCTACGAAGTAGTATATGAAAATATGTTAAACTATGTATTTGTATTTTATTCTTACACTTAATTACAAAGGATGCTCTTCGTATAAAACTCTATTTAATTACATTTTTTTATTCTAAACATTTTCATCAATAATATAATTGTTCCTCCATTTATTTATAGAAAAAAATGAACAACCACAAAAACACAAAAAATCAACTTGCTCACAACTTGGTCTATCCTCATCAATAAATACAATAATGGATCATAGATCTAATGAAGAACAACTAAATATACAAAATTTGTGGAAATGAGTTCTATCCACTTTCTAATTTTGGGGTTTGCATAGGGAGAGAGATCGATATCTTTTGTCTGATTTTGTAACCTAAGTTTTATGAAAAAAATGTACAACGACACTTGAGAGCCAAATTGAGAATAGTTCGGAACATAATTAGTTTAGAGAGTGTAAACACGAGATATATAATTGATACAAATCAAAGTACTCTATTTAATCTTCAATACAATTTTTAAGTAAACACTAGTTAAACCAAATCATGTAAATATTGCGTGTGTTCGATGATCGCATGTTGATCCAATGGCGAGCTGGCCACATATTTTGGACACAAAAACCTAGAATTTCGTTATACAAATTACAAACTCTCCCAAGTCTACGCAAAACCTTGGTAATAACATGAACTTGATCCGAAAACACATGTAGATCAATTCAACACACAAAAAGGTGGCGAAGAGAAAAACTAGGTAATTGCACTAACTGCATGGAGAGTTCTACGTAGACATTTCTACTATAAAAACCCTAATCATTTCTCTAACACAACAAAAACAAAAATGGCTCTTCTCAACTCAAAACTACACACCATTACCTATTTTCTTCTTCTATTTTTCCTTACCGTCTTGGCTCATGACCAAATCGACCCCGAAAACCTCCCGGCCGCCCCGCAATCCTCCATAATATCCTCCGAAGAAATCGCTATAGTCATCGAAGAAAACCCAGCGGCGCCTCCGGCGGAGCTCAAGGCCCAAGAGGAGGTCATGAAGAAGCCTCCGGGGACCAAGGAACAGCCGAAACAAGACGCCGGAGCGATGAAACCGAAAGACGATAAGCTTCCGCCCAAGGAAGCGCCCAAGTACTTGCCGACCTACCGCGGCTCGTGGGAGCTACACTCGGAAAACTCCGGCGTCTCGGCGATGCATTTGAACATAATGCCGATCACAAATCAAGGTATTATGTATGATGCCACAATTTTAGGACCGTCGAAGATTAAGTTGACCGACAAACAAGGTTGTCGTTTGGTTGACCCCAACACTAAGGAGACAGATTGTTGGGCTCATTCTGTGGAGTATAACACTGAGACGGCGGAGGTCCGGCCACTTAAGGTATGTGATTGGGGTTGTGTTTGAAAAGTTGGATCAGAAGTTTGGATTAGGGGTGACAATTCGTGTTCACGGGTTTATGTTTGTATCATTTTGAAAGTTTAGGATTGTGTTAAAGAAGGTCAATTCGAACCCGACTTATTTATTAAGCGGGTTGACATGACATGAAATGTCTAACATGTTTAAAATGAAACAATTTAGTATTGTATTGTCTCAAAGTGAAGCAAAGTAGTCAATTCCGTCAATTGACCGTTAGTTCATTGTTAAGTATGCTTATGTGGCTAAATGGTCAACTCATAATCAACCGGCGAAATGAACTATTTCGATTAACTTTAAGATATATAGTATGATTACTAAATTGGCTCAGTTTAAAGTTCATGGACTATTTAGTTTATTATAAAGTAGAAGGACTATTTTAGTTCATTCAATTTGGGGCTTAATCCATTTATTATTATTTTTGTTGATGATAGGTCAATACGGATACATGGTGTTCCTCAGGAAGTCTTACAATTGAAGGTGCTCTTGTAAGTGTTGGTGGAAACAAAGAAGGATCTAAAACAGTTAGATATCTCAGTCCATGTGTTGATTGCGAATGGAGAGAATATCCTAACTCTCTTGCAGAAGCTAGATGGTACGCACAATTTTTTTATCATCAGGACAATGTCGATCTTACGAGATTGACTTAATCTACTATTATGTTTAACAAAACTAATGTAACTAACATGTTTCATATTTGTGAATAACTTAGGTATGCAACTCAAGCAATTTTGGCCGATAATAGATACATTATAATAGGAGGAAGAGCCTCATGGAGTTACGAGTTCATGCCATTGGAAGGCCAAAACAATCCCCAAGCCATCACCTTTCCTTTTCTCAGGGAAACAATGGAGGAAGCGGAAAACAATCTCTACCCATTTGTTCACTTGTCCACAGATGGAAATGTGTTCATTTTTGCCAACGACAGATCAATTCTGCTCGATCCTTATCAAAACAAGATCCTCCGCGAGTACCCAAAACTCGAGGGAGGATCTCGCAACTATCCTGCGTCGGGTATGTCTGCACTCCTCCCCTTAAGGCTTGACATGAAGCGTGACAAGAGAGGAGTCCCTGCTGCGGTCCTCGTGTGTGGTGGGGCCTTCCACAACGCGTACAACGAGGCTATGAAGAAAAACTTTTTGCCAGCATTGGACGATTGCAATCTCATTGAGATCACTGCTCCTGATGCTAAATGGGCGTCCGAGAAAATGCCTCACCCTCGAGTTTTAGGCGACATTCAAATTCTCCCCAATGGCCATCTTATAATGCTCAACGGAGCCAAGCGTGGAACGGCCGCTTGGGATTACGCAGAGGATCCACACTTTGTTCCTGTTCTCTACAAGCCAGGTGACAAAGACGGTCATTTTCAAGAGCTCGAGCCAACCAAGATCGCCAGGATGTACCACTCCAGCTCCGCGGTGCTAATAGATGGGAAGGTCCTCGTCGGTGGAAGCAACACTCATGAGCGTTACATGTTCGACGCCAAATACCCCACTGAGGTGAGAGTCGAGAAGTTCTCACCTCCGTATCTGGCGCCAGAGCTTAAAGCCTTCCGCCCGGAGATCGTTTTGGACAAAGCCCCAAAGAAGTTTGCATTCGGGGCAAGTTTTGCCCTACCATTTAGGGTTGAGGGAGATGTTGGGAAAGACAACATAATAGTAACATTGTACCAACCATCCTTTACAACACATGGTGTGAGCATGAATCAAAGGTTGCTTATGTTGCAAATACTAGAATTAGCTGAGCCAACAAAGGGTCAATTTGAAATGACGGTCGTGGCCCCGGTCCAACCGGAGGTGGCTCCGGCCGGATACTACATGCTCTTTGTGAGCAATGGTGTGGTGCCAAGTGAGGGAATTTGGGTGCAGCTCAAAAACGATGCTTGAACTTTACTATTAATTTTCATAGATTGGGCTAAATAATTTGTTTATTTGTAGATTTTAATTAGTGGATAAATATGATCGAATTGGTTTGATTGAAAATTTATTTAAATGAATGCTGACACTTGTAATAGAATTTTTCATAAAAATATATGGTTAGTCCTGCCTGATTTTAAAAAAAAAAATCATGGTATATTTTGCAAAAGAAAATTCATGGTATTAATGCTTCTTTGACTGCAAATATACACAAGATAATGCTTAAATGGTTACTCATAAAGCAAATTTTCAATTATCTTTTAAAACAAAATGCTTACATGTATTGTAACAAAATTTAAAAAAAAAAACCTATACAAATCCATAGCAAATTTAAGAGATACCGGCTAAATTATCATAATGATATATATTATCAGCAATTCATGCAAAATAACTTTCTAAAAAAATGTTAAAAATTTGATAAAAACAAGAATTGAATGGAGGGAATAATTCATATTGAAATAAAAATTTGGAAAAACCCAAACTTAGTGGTTGAAATAAACTTACAATATATATAAATTTGCAATTTCCCTTTTAAAAAATCACAATATTTTATTCATTCCCATAACAAGAATCCGCAACAATGTCAAGGACAGTAACCAAGACCTGGTCTATACATTTTAAAACTGAATTAAAAACAATCAAAACAAAATTCAACTAATCTGTGGGCTTATTGATAGCTACAAAATTTAGAATAAACCCAAATAGATTCAACAATATTATAATCATCATCATCTTCTTCATAACCATCACAGTTCACAGAGTATCAAAAATGGCATCCACTTTACAAGTACCTACATTGTTAGCTCTCTTCATCGTCTCTGCATTCATATTCGATTCGAGCTACGTTGATGCCAAGTTCTCCAACAGCATGTACTTCATCTGGGGAGCTCAGCATTCCTCGATTCAAGGCAATGGCGACGATCTTCAGCTCGTTTTGGATCAAACGTCAGGTAATTAAAAGATATTCGTATGATTTTTTTTCTAGTAATGAATGCTGCAAATATGTGAAATCGGGTTAGTACATTCATAAACATCGCGTTGATCAGAAATAGAGCTGTCAATTTGGGGAGTCGTGCTATGCATGGTGGCCTTGTGCAAAACGAGTTAAGTCGTGCCATGTCAACCTGACCCATTTAGTTAAACGTGTTCATATTACATGTTCAAACACTTGTTGAGGCTAAACCCGACATGCCCAACACGCGCACCTAGGGTTATAATTGCAAATAACCACACTTGTAATTTGCCGTTGTGATCATGTCATGCCGTGCCAACATGACTCATTTAGTTAAACATGTTCGTGTCTTGTGTTCAAAAGTCTGTCATGTCCGTGTTTAATATTTGAACACGAACATTAAACATGCACAAATTGTAGCTCTACAAATATCATACAATATGAAACACAAAGAAAACAAAAGAAGCAACTAAATTAAGTACTAATTACTAAACAACAATTGAAATCTTTCGCTTTCAGGCTCAGGAGTTCAATCGAAACGAGGGTTTCTATTCGGAAGCATTGAAATGCTAATCAAATTAGTACCGGGAAATTCTGCAGGCACCGTCACAGCCTACTATGTAAGCACACAAATTTGAATTTTGGGCAAAAAAACTTATGCACCAGTTAGACTGTCGCCTTTTTTTCTAGAGTTGGTCGCTGTTTTCATTTAAAAAAAAATAAATTGAACCCTAGAGTGAGTGAAATTGTACTTTTACACCCGTATAAAGAGCTACAGGTTGAATATATCAATTTTTCACAAATTTCAGCACCGGAATCTAGATTTTTTCTAAAATCGCTTTTTTTCTTGCGCTTGGTAAAGCGAAAAAGCTTGAGAAGAAGAAGATGACAACAATGAAGAATAAAATTGATAGTTAAAGTTAACTAAATTAGAAGTAAAACAGAGTTAGAGAAATTAGGAGAAATAAAAATAAAAGAAATTCAAATTCTGGGGTCAAAATATAAAAAACATTTGAAGTTTTGTCACCAAGATCTTAAAATATGAAAATAATGGTTTACATTATGATGCGCAAATAAGTGAAGCTATAGCGATAAATGCCTATCACATAACACAAAATGTAACTGATGAAAGGTATAGCCATAGGTAATCATATAAGTGCAGTACGAGAACAGAAGGTACTAAATTTATCTTAAGGCATCGCACAATGGGAATGTGAAAGAGATTCTCACTTTTGAGTCATTTTTATGCCAAAAAAAATCTTAATTCAGATATGAATGATAAGTATCTCATTCCTTTTCTTATTCCTATTCTTATTTTTATACAAATTTCTAATCGAAACGCTACCTAAATTTTTTGCAGCTATCCTCTACAGGGAACGAGCATGATGAAATAGACTTCGAGTTCCTAGGAAATGTTTCGGGACAACCTTACACAGTTCACACAAACTTGTATACACAAGGAAATGGAAGCAAAGAGCAGCAATTCAAACTCTGGTTCGACCCAACGGCTGATTTCCACAACTACACCATACATTGGAATCGCAATGCAGTCGTGTAAGTGAATATTGCGTTTCCTTTAACTACAACAACAAAAATAATCAAGTCATTTCCCAAACAATGTTAAAGTCAGTGACAGGAATCCTTTAGCAAAATTCTTTGGGATCATTTGCTCGTATTCTCCTCTTTCAATCCATCGTATATTATAGAGGTGACAATTCATGTTTTGGGTCAGGTTTTCGAATTCGGGTTGAACAAATCTAACCTGGACCTGAATCGATAGGGGGTGCAGATTTGTTCGGGTTTCACAAGCAGATTTGCCCGTCCCGAAAAATTAATTGGATCCATATTATGTGACCCATATCTGCAAAATGTGGGTCGGCTTTCGAATGCCCGTAGGTTCGGGCCCAGATTGCTGTCTTTAATTAGTATATAATGAGCCAACGAGTTGGATCTAAATCTTTGGGCACCCGAAATCAGACCCAAAATTTTGCAGGTTTGGATCGTATGAAATGGACCTGGTTAATAGGTTGGGTCAAGTTTACCATGGGGAAATTCTAGGTTAGGTCGGGTATACCCACACCTCTAACGAACTGGGTGACCCGAAACCCGACTTTCAGTTCTAAATACAGCATGAATAGTTTCACCAAAAATTTGAAAGTAAGTACCCAACATACGCATCAATTCTATATTAAGCTGATGTAACTTGGATTAACAAACAGAACAAATCAAAGCAAGAAAAGTACAAAAACGCCAATCACACAAGAACTCAGAATTAACGTGGCTCGGTCCTAGGGTTCTCGCTAGCCACGCGGTCAATAATCCGGCAAGGCAACACATCCAACTCCACATACTCAACAACAAGATCATTCTTATCAGTTATCATTATCAAGTATCAAATGTCTAAAATTATCATTTTTCTATGATTTCAGGTGGTACGTAGACAGCATGCCTATTCGAGTTTACCGAAACTATGAAAATGAAACCATTGCTTATCCAAACAAGAAAGGGATGAGAGTTTACACTACCTTATGGAATGCGGATAACTGGGCAACGCGAGGCGGCCTTGACAAGATCGACTGGGAATGTTCCCCGTTCATAGCCAGATTCCGCCATTTCAGAGCTAGAGCTTGCAAATGGGATGGACCGGACAGCAGTAGTCAATGCGCTTCGAATTCCTCAGCTAACTGGTGGAACTCACCCATGTACAGCCAGTTGAGTAGTGGTCAGCTGAGCAACCTGCAAAGGGTCAGAAAGAACTACATGATCTACGATTATTGCAACGATAAAGAAAGGTTCAATGAACAGATCCCACCTGAATGCTTAAAGCAACAATTCTAAATCTCAATGGAGATGAACTATCCACTAGAAGCAGAAGTAGAATAAGCTCTAGAATTGTTCTTAACCTTTTGTGTTTCAGCAGCATTCGTTTTGTTAGAGTGATTCGATGGTCTTGAGACCATTCTTGTATTCCAGTTTCCTATGTTTTCCTAAGGTTTTAGTGACAGATCAGGAACCATTCGACAAGGAATATTTATGCACAAAAAGAAGCTAGATCCTGGAATATTCATGGCCAAGATCCCGACAAAAAGAAGTTAGATCCTTTAACATCACCGCACCACGACAAGATCAAATCCATATTGCTCAACTTAAGCACCAAATTTCTAGCAGGAATAGAAAATTCCAGTAACCTTTTATCATTATATACACAAGAATTTAGTTAAGGTCTTAAGGATCTACATTGCAGAAGCCCGCCTCCATAACATAATGAATCCAACGATATAAACCCGTACAAAAACATAGTATTATGCCTCAATTTTCACAGGCTCAGCGGCCAAACAGAACAAACACAAAACATTAGACACAAATCCATAGTACCCATATAAAAAAGCATGAATCTTTACATTACCTTTGATTTCCCTCACACTAACAAACGAATCCTCTCATTTTCCAATTCCAAATTCACATAAAGGCAACAACTAAAATGACGGTAACAGTGAGAAATCGATAACTTCCACACTTTTAGACTTTTAGTTAAAGTTATCAGTGTTTGCTTAAGGTTGAGGATTTGCTCGAAAGATTCAAAACATACACCAAGCATATCTACAATGCAGAAACACATCCCCATGAGACGATGAATCAAAACATTAGACACAAACTCATATAACCGCAAAGTAAAAATTGAAACTTCACATTTCCCTTGATTTCCCTCCCTTTTTCTCAGTAAGCAAACAGAAGGGTCAGCTCAATCTGCAATTTTAACTTCAAATAACTGACAACAATGAAAACTATTGACAGCAAAAAAGTTCGCTCAGCAGCCAAACTGAACAAATATGAAACACTGAGACAAAGTCATAGTACCCACATGATAAAGCATGAAACTTTACACTTGTTCAATTTCCCTCACACTTTCTCAGCAACCAAACAAAAGGGTCAGCTCAATTCGCAAAATTTAAACTTCAAATAAACAGCTACAATAAAAATAGAAACACATAAACTAATACCAAGCCCTTCTCTATGGCAATATGCTTCAATTCCCTGATCAGAACTGAACAACTATCAAACATGAAACTTTACATTTCCTTCAATTACCACACACTTTCTCAGCAACCAAACAAAAGGGTCAGCTCAATTTCACAAAATTTCATTTTCAAATAAACAGCTACAATAATTGAATAATACCAAGCCCTTCTCTATGGTATTATGCTTCAATTCTCTGATCAGAACTGAACAAATATCAAACATAAGCCTTTACATTTCCTTCAATTTCCCACACTTTCTCAGGTCAGCAATCAAACAAAAGGGTCAACCCAATTTGCAAAATTCCCAACTCAAAACAACCAGCAACCCAAAAATCTGAGCAAAACAACAAAATCAATCAACTGATACAAATCCACACGCCCAGAACAATCAGAGCCGTACCCAGCAGAGCATACCCGAGGCGGGTCTCTTCCCCCAAAAGAATCCCGAAAACGGCGGTGGCAGCGAACGTCGTCGCATTGGTGACCGGAACAGCAAGCGAAATTGGGGTGTTGCTGAGGATGGCGAAGAAAGTGGCGGAGGCGGAGAGATTGACCAGGAACGGAACAGAGTATTGCCAGATCAGGAGGAGCTTGAGCCAGTTCTTCAACGAAGAGACCACTTTTTGGCCGAGACCGGTCGGTTTCGGGACATGGGTCGGAGACGAATTGAGGGCTCGGTCCCAGAGGATCGCGCCTCGGCGCATCAGGGCGTTTGTGGCTCCCCAAACGAGCCCGACCGCGACCATCTTCTCTACGTCTCTTGACATCGTCGATTGCTGTGATTGTGTCTCTCAAGAATCGTCCAAGTGAAGTGACGACCGATACAGAGAGAGCATGGGACGAAACGACGGCGTTTTATGGGCTGATTTGATGTTGTTTTCTTCGTAAAGAAACCATGGATTGATTCATACGAGGAATAATAGTTTTGTTTTTGTTTTTTTTTTAATAAATGGAAGTAACCGTTAAATTATCATGATAAGACTGAACAATGTGTCGTGTTTGTGTTGAGTTATGCAGACACACATGTACGAATTATCAGTTTTAAATATCATGTTCTTACTGAGTCAGATGACATATGTGAGGTAGTTAGCGTGTTTCTTTTATAGGTAATATCAACAACACCTGAATGGTTCAAACTCGAGATCAAACACTTAAGCCACTTACCACAATAGATGTTAGTGTTTTTTCTTATGACGTCTCATCCGATCTTTACTTATCCTCTTACTACCATGGAGACTTTTGATGTTATAATAATTTTCACATAACAAAAAAATTTCAAATGTCTTGCATCAAAACAAAAAAAAAAAAATTCATTAGATCATAGACTCCTTGGAGGTAATGAATAAAACTATACAATAACAATCAAATAAGCGTTGTTAACTACTGGCAATTAGCACGTGTGCACTTATTTTTATGCATTCATGTTCGTGCAGGTAAACTCTCCTTCCAATTTATTGTGGCAAATTGGGAACAACTAGCTATATGTATATATATTTATAGCACATCCACGTACATTAATTCCACAAATTGAGTGATAAAATTCTCATATCTCATAGGTCATGCCAACCCTAAGAAGCCTTGTACGAGGAATGGCTAGTACCTTGTCACCTTGTCTGAAATTTTTCCTCAAAAAACTATATGCATAGTTGACAACAAACTTCTTGAACACTGATGAGTTTGGTTTGGCGGCCACCTCGGTCTCTCCCATCAAATAAACAACTCCTCTTTCGGCAGCCTGTTGCACAAACTGTATCTCCTCCTCGGCCGTTCCCTTGATGTGTCCGGAGACTATTTGTATGGATCCGGACGACACAGCACTGGCTAGCTGTTGAGTAGCTTCTTGCATTGATTCTTCAATGTGGACCCTGCGAGCTGAGCTTGATGACAATCTAGTTTTTGTATCTTTGGATGGGACAGAATTGTCAACAAGTTGTTGAGTGAACCGGGTACTATCTCCTTGGAGAATATAGTGCTCGTGGCGAATGAATTGCTTCAAATGATCCACGAGCTGCCTCTCGAACTCCTCGGGCTCCTCTATATGATCCTTGTATCCATACCGGACAATGCAACGAAACATCCTGTACTCCCTGGGCTCAACCTGGCGAAACAGGAATCGCTCCTCCATGGCGACATGGCTTATAGGGATGGACTTGATCGACACGCAAACCAAAACGGAATGTATGGAGGGGACGTTGGCGATGAAGTGCGTGAAAATTGGGGGAATGCCCTGAACGAGCTCAGAGTACAAGAGGCCGATGCCTGGAACCCGGTTGAGGCCTTGGTTTTTGGCCAAATCATGGATAAACTCACTAGAGACCTTGTTGTTGAGCTCGAACATGTACCTTTGGTTTTGCACATAGTGCCATGTGCCCATAACTATCATCAGGAAAAAGGAGAAGGCTAGTGGGAGGTAACCACCTTGCACAAACTTGTACAAAACAGCTGAGAAATATATGCACTCTATGGACATGAAAACCACGAAGAATAGACCAATCCACCATATGCTTGTCTTCCATATAACTAGCATTATGAGAGCTACTAGACATGTTGTGATCACCATCACAGCCACCACAGCAATGCCTAGAAAACAAGTAGATTTACAACCAAAATTAGCTGCATATATATCAAACATGGCAATACGGGTTGCGAGTCTAAACAGGTCTAGCAAAAAAAAGCACATGTTTTTATCAAATAACTTTTCGATGAAGTACAAATTAAGGGTTTTGGTGGGCTTACCATATGCATGGCCAATCTTCTCTGTGGTCTGGAAGCCAACAGTGACAATAACACAAGCAATCATGAGAATGTAGTTGACTTCTGGTATGTAAACTTGACCCTCGTACTTGGAAGAAGTGTGAACAACCTTAACTCTTGGAAAACAGCTTAAACTCAGTGACTGAGACACTATTGCAAATGCTCCAGATATCATAGCTTGGCTTGCAATGATTGCAGCAGCAACAGCCACAACAAATGTGGGCCAGTACAATGAATCTGTATGGCCACAAAAAATCATTTGATTGAATAAGTTCGACACGTGAATTGTTTTTTTATCAGCAAACGTAACAGTCGAGACTCAAGTCTGATCAGAATTCATGCGCCTTAAACCACTTGTCCCGATGATGATTGATACGTGAATTGTGCATTTATTGCGTATTTAATTTTGTAAATCTAGTGCTCTGTAGTTAAAAATAGGCTTCAAAATTACCTGGTATTGAGTCGTAGAAGGTGTTGGAGACATTTTGAGGGAATTTTCTGAGATATGCAGCTTGTCCAGCATAGGCAGTGAGTAATGCAGGCAAGACTAGACCAGAGAAACTAACCTGCATTTGATCATAGATTTTATATTTATTTTTTTTATAACACAAATTATTTTATATAGAATTAAAAGTGGACAACCGATTGTCGAACATTTGATTAAAAACAACTAACTTAACAAGTAGCAAGAGTACGAGCAACTCGATTTGTTGTCACCACCTATAATTTATGTCTACAAACCACCAGCATAATGGTCAAAGCGCGAACTACTAATCAGATAATGTCACTTTACAAGTTAATACTCATATTCGTCTTAATAAATTTGTGAACGACTTTATGACACGCCATTAAGAAAAAGTATGATGACATCTCATCGTCAATTTAATTTGGTCTAATAGAAATTGACACGCATATTCTCTACGACAAATCGACATATTTAATGATAAAGATTCTAATTAAAACACAACTTACTTGAATTGCTCGGACATTGAAGTGTCCCAAATCAGCAAACATGGCTTCTGTGCCTGTTTCATTTAAGAATTAGAAGAAGAAACAAAAGTATTAACTCAAAGTTGCATAAAATAAAGACGGCTAATTCATTCCTAAACAAAAATTCTAATTTTCTAACCAAATTCCGATGTTGAAAATTCGTACATACGAAATTTAAGCACTCGCCTGGTATAAAATCGGGAAATTTTCACATTATGCCACCTTAAAAAGAAAAACCTAAGTGCGCCAAAATGTGAAAACACCATGAATAAAAAGTGCAGTCTGATTACGAAAATGTCTAGCAAAATGTACATGAACGAGCACGAAAACTTGAGTGTCTAAACATTTTCTTAATCAGACCGTATTTTTTTCACTTCGCGCACCTAAACGCTCCTTATATGAATATAAGAAATAAATACACATATTATAGATGGTAATTACACCAACCTGTAATGCACAAAACAATGCCTCCAAGGGAAATCCACCCTGTCTTGCCATTTCTAACAAAGTAATCAATTATGTATTTTGGGTTGAAAGCTCTCAAAACACCCACATCATATTTGAATAAATTGTATAGCCCAATTCCACTAATAAAAATGAACCACAAGCATATTATTGGTGCAAAAGAGTACCCTACTTTATCAGTTCCAAATCTTTGAACAGAAAATAGAATCACCAAAATTGCCACTGAAATCCACACAACAGCACCTGCAAAATCCATACTAAAAAGTCACAAACACACCATATATTGACAAATTATATGCTCTACCATTTACATATATTTTTAAAAAATAGAATTATACGTTTCAAAATATATAAGTGTCGTTTTACAATTTTAATGTGTAGGTATACAAAATTTTCAATTGTACCGCTTTCAACATAAGGGAAATGGTAACTCGCAATTTTTTATCCAACAAGAAAAATGATAAATCCATACTATGTATGTTAGAGTTGGTGAGGATGCATTAGGTGTTGCCACCTCACCAACTTTATA
>JAYMSZ010001213.1:0-15142 GCA_036897665.1 Pelargonium citronellum | reverse complement strand
TATATATTAGATTATCTACTACCATAATAAACGGATGGATTAAAAATAAAAACGCATTATAATATATCCATTTAACCACTACGTTTTTTTTAGGCGGAAACTTTAAAACCATTTCATTTCGGTTGTGGCTATCTCAAAAAATGAAAACGATGTCGTTCAATTTATTATAACTGGAGGTTGACATGAACTAAAACCCTAAGTGACATGAAAATGATGTGTCACCCTTAGTTGATATGACACATCAAAATCGGCTATAACTGATAACGTGAATTTAATAAAAAAAATAGTGGAGTCCAAAAGCTCAAATTATACTAAACCCTAAATATAATTGGTAAAAGACCAAATTTGGTTCCCGAATTTTGCTGTTTTTGACTAAATTTGGTCTTTAAACTTTTTTTAACTAAAAATGGTTTCTGAACTTTTGTGTTTCATCCCAATTCATCAACTTTTTTCTAACCCGAAATAGTCTCTGAACTTTTACATATTGACCTAAAATGATCATTGCCTTTAAAGCTTATATTAAAAGTTCATAAATCAAATTAGGTCAAAAAAGTTAAATGACAAAATTGAGTCAAAACACCCTTAAGAGACTATTTTGGATTAAAAAAATATTAAAGACCAAATTGGAGACTAAATTGAGCATTTTACGGATATAATTTGATCAACTCCTTTCTGTTTGGACGTCTTGTCCCAAAAAATGGGCTAGAATTCATTGTTCGGGTCGGGTTAGATGAGTACAACACAGTAACACAGTCGTAATTAAACAACAAATGTCAAATGTGGATCCGAATCCGAATAGAAAAGGCAGTGTGAAAAGAGCGGTTCTTGAATTCGGATTCGTCTGTCTGAGAGCTCGCTCAGCTTGAATTCTCCGAGAAGATAAAGCTTGTTCAATCCTAACCCTAACCCTAACCTTCTCTGGCAAGGTCTGTTCGATCTCAATTCAATTTCTGTGCAAAGTCAGTTTCATTCTTCCCATAACTATTCTATTTTCAAATTGTTTCATTTTCATGATCCTCCACCTTTCCTTCCGCTTGATCATTGCTATGTCTCAACACACTTGTCTGATCAATTCATTTTTACAGGGAAAAAACAGATAACAAAATGGTATGTATGTTTTTTTTAATTTATTTACTCCTTCCTTCCCATTATAACTTTCACTATACTGAATTTGGTTTTCCCAATTTAAGTGTCCACTTGCACTTTTGATAAAGAAAATTATGCTGGTCAGGGAAAGTCCAAGTTTTACTAAATTTATTCTTAATATTTGCATATTGTCAAATAAGAGTTATTTTGGATAGGAAAGAGTACTTGTGTGTGTATGTATTAACGATTACTCCCTGTAATAAAAGTTGATGATTAAAAATTAGAGTGGGTCAATGTTTTATGGTAGTGCTGTAGAAACAATGTTGGGGATATATTGGTTGTGATTCCTGGAGAATAATTACTAATGTAACACATTAGATAGTATGTACCGAGTTTTTCCAATAATGGGGGTGGGGGTGAAGCGTCAATTAAAGATCACAAATGACTGTGATGTTATATGAGCAGCTGAAAATTTGTGAATGCGAGTAGCCAAATATGGTATTGATGTCAGCATAGCCTGGTTTTGTGAGTGTGGCTCACAACTATAAAGCAACATGTGGGAGGGAAACATTATCGAATGCCTAAAATTCATTTAGAGGAGTGAGAAGAGTTAGAAGAGTGTGCATCTCCATCCTAATGATGCACTTGATAATGAATGGGCTAAAAGGCTTGATCAATAGTGCAACAAAAGTCTGTTAAGACAATTAGGAAGTGTTTGAATTATTTTTATTATTATTTGAATGAGAATGTGATTCCCATTCCAAAGTTATTTTCATGAACAAAAAAGTCTTTACACAAAATCTAGAATTCCTAAACAAAAAGTCTTGTTCAAATGCCATCTGAATATTATGTTTTTGTATCCTAGGTGTTCTGGGCTATAGGTGAACCATGAAATACATCTAATTATGGCTAATGAGATATTAGTGAAGTGCTAACTTAATTGGTGCATCTATGTATGGGCAGTCAGAAAGTTCTACCTTTTTGTTACATTGCATTGAATTGAAACTGACAAAATCTCTTACTTTGTTTTTGAAACGTCCTTTTCATTACCTAGAAGCATTATATGTATCCATAGGTCTATTTTGAAATAGTTATATCAAATGTAGGGCAGAGCTATTTAAATAAAATTATGGTCTTGTGGCTTTGTAAGTGATTTTCCTGTAATTCTTGTTCAGGCTATGTACATACGTGTCAAGCGTATTAAGACAACTTACTTTGTCCAATGCGATCCAACTGAGACAATTCTTGACATTAAGCAGAAATTGAATGTCCTCACCGATCAACCAGTTCATGATCAGCGTTTGATCCTGGTGGGATCTGGAGAAGTATTGGATGATTCAAAGACATTGGCAGATCAGAAGGTTTGCATCCACTGATTAATTCTTATCCTTTATTTTCTTTTTCTTTTTTCTTTTTCTCTAGTTATGTATTTAAAAATTATAACATCACTCAGATTTAAGTTCCCTATAAGCCAATTTTCTTCTGCTCTTATTGCAAAATTTCCTATTACCGATAGTTCGAGCCTTAAATTTGTCTTGACTTGTTCAATATGTTTACCATGTCTTTTCAGGTTGAGAATGATGCTGTTGTTGCACTGACCTTGAGAAAAGGTTCTTATTCATGCTATCATAGTTTCTTTCCTTTTTATTTGATTATGCATACAATGGCTTGCAATTGTTTCGATTTGGTATTAGAAAACTATGGATTGAGTTGAAAGTAAAATGCTTCATGTTGGTTGCTATAGTTCTTACTCTGGTCTATTCTGTGCCTCTCTTCTTGAAGGTAAAGGTGGCATGATCTACTGGCACTTTATATAAATCCAAAATTTTGTTTATTTTTTTATTGAGCATGATCTGGTTCCTCTACTAACTGGATGTTGACTAGGTTAAAGCAAACTCCTCATTCAAGCATCCTACTATCATGAAATAATAGGTTAGCCAGTAGTTCATCAATAGTTTGTGATTCATCTCTCGTGGAGACTTTTTTTGAGGTGGAAATAGTAATTTTTTTGGGAAGTCTTTTGAATGTGATATAAAATCTCTGTGAAAATTTAGAGTTAACCTTTTGGAGATTTGCTACACACTTAAAGTCGTTTCAGTAGTAGAAAGAAAGGGATGGATATAAGATCTCCTTGGAAATTTTGGGGTGACCTTTTTTAGATTTTCTATACACTTAACCTCATTTCTGTTGGAGCTAGGAGGGGAAGAGGAACTAAAGGAAAGGGTCAGGGATAGATTCACCCTCTGTCTGCAATCTGCATAGGTTTAGAAGCACTAAACTACCCTATTCATCTCTCTTGGTTTCTTTTTCTGTCACTTAAAAGTGCAAAGAGGCTATGAACTTCTAGAAGTTTCAAAATTCTCCCTTCTTCCCCAAGAACAAAATAAGACACATATAACCATATAAGGGTCAGAACTCACAAATAAGTGAGTGGGATATGAAGTTTATGTCACTTTCTTCTTGCAGAATTTTGAGTTAGTACAAAGATAATCCCCATCCTCTCCTCCATCCTACCTGAACCATATATATATGTTTCAGGTAAGATGGAGAAACGGACAATGAATTTCTAGAAGAGTTGATTACCTTAAACCTGAGACTGAATGTTGCATCGATTAACTAATGAGTGGGAGGAGTGGGGAACTGTTCACTGGTGTAGGCTGGCCAATGGCCATTAACACACACACTCACATAATGAAACCAATGGCCCTTAGTTCATATTCTCTGATGAAACTGTACCCTATTATGAAACCCTAAGCCTCTACCAAAAGCATTCTCAAGTTACTAAAAGTGGTGGTAATGTTATTAAAAAAAAAAATAAAGTGATGGTAATGAGTTTCAGGGAAATGTTTGACCTATTCAAGAAAAATTAAGTGAGAATAGAGGGAAAAATCAGATATGTATTGGCATGAATTAGTACTGTTTGCATCATTTGACCATCAGTTCATCCATATCTTGCAAGACAGAATCAGGTTTATTTGCTAAAAGCATAAAATGAAACTAAAATCTGGGTTCTTGGTGGTACACTTTTATGTTTGTTTGTTTAGGTTTCTGTTATATGATTGTTTTTGCAATGTTCAAGAATTGCCTAAAATTAGCTCATGCTGAGGTGTTCTGGTAGCGAACCTTGTTTGAGAATCGTCTAAAATTAGTTCTACAATGACAGCTTGCTGTTTCTTATATATTCAAGGAAGATAATAATAACCAGGTGAAGGTGTCATTTCGGGTCATATATATATGCTGTGAGCAGTATGTACTCTAGATACTTCATTTCGGGTCATATATATATGCTGTGAGCAGTATGTACTCTAGATACTTCATCACAGTATCATTCCTTGTATACACCTTCAGTTATGCTTGTGTTGTTATCACATCAGTATGATATTGAACTTTGTGTCCTGGCAGTTTGTGAAAGTCCACTTTCGAGTTTCATAGTTGTCATCCTTATGAAGTCAAATCTATGTGATACTGTACCTGGCTGGCTTCTTGCACATATTATGCTATAAGCTACTGAAATTATTCACTACGTGTTTCAACCATTGTCATATTTCTTAAAAGCAATTGTCAGCAGTTTAGTGTCCTCAGTTAGACTGGAATGTAGATGTCAATATTACATAATCATATACTCCGGTTACTGCATGTTGATTGTTCATTGAAAAACTAGAATTCCCTCTGCCCAAAAGTAATTGTCTTATTTGACTTTCCACTTATTTTAAGAATGCTCTGTCAGTGATTAACTTTAGTTATATCTAACTAGTTTAAAGGAAAGGATATTATTGGAAAACTAACTATTATTAATCATCAAACGTGAGAGTTGACCCTTAAAATAGTACTATATCCATTTAGCGCGGACATTTAAATAAGGATAGAAAAGATTATTACTTTGGAAACTATGAGTTTCACTTGACAATTTGTTCTCAGCTAGTGAGGAATTGTATAAGATGTTTGATGTAACATTTGAAGGTGGCTCCTAGATAGCTACTATGGGATTAGCCATTCTAATTGGTAATTCTTGTAGTATGTTCTGATAAATCTAGGATATTGTCGAAGAAATGAGGTTGAAACAATGGACAATTATCTAAATCAATAGTATGAGAATTTAGAGTTCATCTTGTGCTAATTAAATCTTTTCTTGTTGTTGATGCCTTGTCTGAACCAATCTATTGATAACTTATCCAGATGACAATCAATTTGAGGATGTCAACATTGTGCGACCAAGTGAATACGCAGAGGGAGGAAACTGGTGAGCAAGGACCTAATTGCCTGCAAAGCTTTCACATATTGCGGTCATTGCAATATACTTGCATTGCTCCATAGCAAGAGTGATCTTGAAACATGGGATTTATTGATGAACTCAGTGTTGCTTATAGATATATAACCTGTTGTATCAGAAGAAAAATACTCAGGTTTTAGTAAATCATTTTATTAGATGTGCTTGTTTGGTTACATGGTTGCAACTTTTCCGACATGCTGTAATGTCTCCATTAATAATTTAGCTAAATTTCATAGATACATCAATATAGTTGCCAGTTGCCTTAAATATCCATACGAGAATCAAACCAGAAGCATCATGTTCTCTAGTTAGCTGCGATAACAAACCAGTTTGGCATGTACCCTTTGATATGCAATTTTATTATTAGTTTGATAAAAAAGATTTTGAGCCACTTAACTTAAGGGTTAAATGGTTCAAAAGACCCCCTTGAATTTGTTTGTATTTTAGAGTTTGGCGTTTGGTCTCATTTTTTTCTACCCTAAAATAAAAATATTTTAGAATTGCAATCCATGCTACAGGTTATAATTGACACGTAAGTATTTAGCGTCACATCACCGCACAATGTTGTTGTTTGCTCACCATGGCTCACATCCTCATTGTCATGGTCGAAACACAATGTTTCATGTTTTTGTTTTGTTTTAGATAACTCAAAACGTTGTCATCACTATTGACTTATCATATTCGAACCCTTACATTTGCCTTATTATGATTTTCGTTCTTTATTTGTTAGTTTGTGAGAGTATGTTTCCAACGAATAGATTATTTTTTTTCCTCATATTTTAAATTGTATTTTAGTAGTTATACTAGTTTTACATTTTGTTTCCACTCTCTTGATGGATGTTGCAATTGTGAGAAGTTGTTGAATGGTGGGATTTGATGCATGTCAAGTCGTAGAGGCAGTGAAAACCGAGAGAATGATATCATTGCCTTCAATTTGATTGTGGGTCATATTTGAATTTTTTTCGTTAATCAAGTGGCTTATGCTTTGTTTAAGTTGTCGAATTTTGTGAAGAGCATAAATGAGTGCGTAGTCTTACACGCCTTAGATGAGATTCCAATCTGATGTCTAATTTATAATTAATAAATAAATTACTTTTAGAAAAATAGATGTTAGAAATTTGGATAAAAGATTATCATTAAGTTTTAATTTCTTATGCTTTTGCAAGATTTGGGCACCTTTTTATATAAATAATAATAATAATAAAAAGTAAATAACGGTATGATGCATTCGAAAAAAGCTAAAAATGTAAGTAGGCAGTAGCAGAAGAGTAGTAGTGTAGTAGAGTGTTGTTTCCTTATCCCCTCCCAAAACCCACAACTGAACCAACCATGTCCATTCTCTTCAACCTCAACCCAACCCCTCTCCACCTCCAACCTTCTAACCCTAACCCTAACCCTAGAAGACTCCACCACTCCCCTCGCCCTTTCATTGTCCTCTGCGCCAAGCGAGCCGGCAAGCGGAGGTACCCTTCCGAGAAGAAGAAGCTCAAGTTGCACCGCAACGAAACCCTACCCGCCGTCGACGACAAATTCCAAGGCTTCTGGAGGCTCTCCAAGCTCAACGTTCCCGTCGAACACGATCCCGGCAAAGATTCTCTCGCCATTTCTGATGGCCTCCTCCAAGCTATCGCCAAAGCCATCGAGTTCCCGGTACAAGCCTGCCTCGCTCTTAAATTTGCTTTCTCTACCTCATTCATCCATATAATCATCAACTCATCTCCTGATTTTACTTTCTTTGTTTCTTCTGTTTTGTTTTATCAGGTTGCTTCGATGCTGCCGCCAGAGGCTTTCTCAATTGTTCGAAAATCCTTTGATGCAAGGAAGGTCAGTACAGTGTCCAGAAAGAGCTTCTTCTACTTCTAATTCATTACTCCAATTGCATTTTAACATCAATTCATGTGTTTTTGCTACCGAGTCACATGTTGTGTAATCCACACTTTCTTTCTTATCGATGCAATTTAAGTCTATTGTGACTCAATGCAAATATGTTACTTTTGACATGATAGACACAGGCTATTTCAGCTCTATTTTGATTTGGTTTTTGAAAATCATGAATGTTCTGTTTCAGCTGCGCAAGGAGCCCAAATTTGTATATACGGTCAACATGGATGTTCAAAAGCTTATCGATCTGGAGCCTCGTACCTGGGATTTCATTTCCACTTTGAAGCCAAAAGTCGGAGTAATTGAACACACGCCTCATGAAAGTGTTTCGGGTGATTTGATTAGTAGAATACATGATTGTAAAAAGATCCATGAGCATACAAAATCAATGGAAAGTGGTGATAATAATCATTCTGGGTCTCCAACAACCAAAAGACCAAAAATTGCAGTTGTGGGTAGTGGGCCATCTGGGTTGTTTGCTTCTCTTGCTCTTGCAGAATTTGGTGCTGATGTTACATTAATAGAAAGAGGTCAAGCAGTTGAACAAAGGGGCCGCGACATTGGGGCTTTGGTAGTTCGCCGGATCTTAGATTTGGACAGCAATTTTTGCTTTGGGGAGGTAATATCTTGATCCACTTAGTACTCTTATTAAAGGTTGTTTTAGTATCTCAATAATTATTTGTACGGGTGAATGATTCAAGTTTTTCATTCTGTCATACATAATGCTCTGTTTGGATCTTTGAAAAGCTGGAGGGAAGAAGGGAAAAAAAATAGTTAGGAAGTGAGTCTCTTCTTAAGAACTTTTGCCTTATATTTTGAATTTCTTGCGACTGCACCAATTAACATCCTTAGTGAGCACCACTTCCTAGCTATATTTTCCCTTGCCCTCAACTTTTCCAGGAACCAAACACGTCTTATATTAACCATCTCTTGAATTTTTAGCAGATTGATGCGTAGGATATTTGTCTAGGGTGATTATATGACAGTTCATATCATTGAAGACCAAGCTACTTCATTTTGTTAAAGATTTTTATCAACCTGTTTAATATGTCATGTAAAAGTAGTTACAAATGATCTGAATACTTATCTATTTGTTGTATTTACTGCTGTTGGAAAACCCTCTTGAGATTGCTGTAAAAGTAAGGTTTCAAGACTAGTATATTGTAAGATGGGGATATTTTGCAGTGCATGCTAATGACATTTGAAATTGGTAAATGGTTCTTGGACGGAGCTCAACCATTTTCTATCAGGACATTTCCTCTAGATTCCTGTTTAAATCAAGGCTCTAGTTCTTCAACAACCATTCTACTCAATCTAAATTACACGCACACACTATTTAGCGGGGAATTCATTTGGGCTTCGTGGTATATTACACAATATGCCTAATGCACACATCAGTCCATTTCCATATCTCTGGAGTAGCTTGAACATGGCCATTTTTCCTTGTACTCTGAGCCAGATGATTTAGGACAGTGGTCAGCAAATCAATGTCAAGGAGAAATGAATACTAAAGAAGATTATAGAAAATGAATAAGATTTTGAATAGTTTAGTTGGTATCTTTTTTCTTGTCCAATCCCTCATCAAATGTTATACATCTTTAGTAATGATGATTGTCTAAGTTTATGTCATAAAACAACAACCAAGCCATTTCACAAACAACATCAGGGTTGGCTACACGAGTCCTTCAGCGAAACTCTTCGAGTTCCTTTGCTAATATTCTTTAAAATAATTTCATAACACACATTCACACATATTAATTCTATTACTATTCAGTCATTATATAAGGACTTATTCGTGGCAGGGTGGTGCAGGTACGTGGAGTGATGGAAAGCTGGTAACAAGAATTGGAAGGAACAGTACCAGTGTTTCAGCGGTTAGGACTAACTTTATATGTCAATCTGTCTAAATATATTCGTCTTTATACTTTATTTCTGCTTGTGATAAATCATAGTTCTTATTTTAGGACAGAGGGAGAATAAGTTATTAACCATTATATGAATAGACTAATTGTGATTTTTCATCTCAGGTTATGGAAACTTTAGTTCGCTTTGGAGCTCCAAAGAACATATTGATTGATGGGAAGCCACATCTGGGAACTGATAGGTTGATTCCACTACTTCGCAATTTTCGACAGCATTTACAAAGGATTGGAGTGAGTAAAATATTTAACTTCCCTTTTATTAGGGAAAAAGGGCATATTACTGTCGATTATTGCCCTTTAATATTACATTCCTGAACTCTAATATGATGTATATTGTTTCAATATGTTAGGTTGCCATCAAATTTGGGACAAGGGTAGATGATCTGCTTATAGATGATGGACGTGTTGTGGGGGTCAAAGTCTCTGATTCAAGCGATCACTTACATCTGAATAGCCAGAAGTTGGGGTTTGATGCTGTTGTTCTGGCTGTTGGGCATTCTGCACGTGATATATATCAAATGCTTCTTTCACATAATATAAATTTAACCCCCAAAGATTTTGCTGTAAGTTCTCATTTTTCTTTATGTATTAAAATTTTCAACAAATTTTAAACTTTATATGCATTTATGGATATATGTGTCTTAATTTGACTTCTGTGTTAGTTGATAAAACAAAAACACTATTATTCAGTCATGATTTATAGTTTTGTTGGGTCTGTTCAATGCTTGAACTTGTGAAAATGCTATTGCCATTAACTTTATATAATAACTTTGATGAACAGGTTGGTTTGCGGATTGAGCATCCTCAAGAACTAATAAACAGCATACAGGTTTGTTATGTTATTTAGTTCTTGTCAATAAATTGATAATACTGGTTTAACACTTCAAACTCATAGTATAATCGACATTTTTGTTTAATTATCCATTTTAAGGCAATAATGTCATGAGAGTTTTTGTCATAAAATAATACTTTTGAGGATTAATTTTTATTTCTATGTATACAGACTTCTGCAACCATGCATAGGTTGAAGCTTGATTATACCACACTGGAACTGTTCATTTACATTTTTGCATTTGAATCGTAATATACCGCAGCGTGCATTCTCTGTAGTTACCAATTTTGCAATGTTTGATTTGTGGATTTGAACTAGTTTGTTTCAACAGTATTATTAGTGATAATAAATTTGTACTTATAAAATTATCACCTCTTTTTGAAGAAGCAGTCAATTTCCTAATATTTTCTTATTTTTTTGCTGATTATGTTGTATAGAAATCATTGTCATCATTCAGGCTTATTATGATCAAAGATGTAAACAAATTTATTTTCTAAAAATATGCAGTATTCTGGATTGGCTTCTGAGGTTCAGAGAGGACGTGGAAAAGTACCAGTTGCAGACTACAAGGTTGTCAAGTATATCGATGGAGAAGATGACACCCCTTCCAGTTCATCATCTATGGGTCGTGGTTGCTATTCCTTTTGCATGTGTCCTGGGGGGCAGGTGCATAGTTAATTGCTTCTAGCAGAATGTATATTTTCAGCAGATGATTATGAAAGTCCTAAACTATATCTTCCTTGTGCACTGAAAGGTGTTGTTGGTATTGCCTATAAAAAAAAAACAGAACTATCCACTATTTTATTGAACTTCTAGAACATGGTAAAAAAATGAACTAATGTGCACTTCTGGAACTTTGAGATTAACTATATTCTTAAAAATTGTCAATTGTGTTAGTTGCATTTAGTTGTTGGTCGTACTGGGCTAAGGACGAAAAGCTTCTTGTGAATAAGGTATATGCGAAATATCTTCACTGATAGAGTTACTAACAATGGCAATTGCAGGTTGTACTCACAAGTACGGATGCTTCAGAACTTTGTATCAATGGCATGTCATTCTCACGTCGTTCGTCCAAGTGGGCAAATGCAGCACTTGTTGTTTCTGTATCAAAGAAGGATTTTGATGCAATGAATTGTCAGGGACCACTTGCAGGGGTTGACTTTCAGGTACCTTTACTATGTGTAACTTGATTATCCTAGTTCAGTACGTGTCATTAATTGTTTTCCATACTGCCTTGCAATGAAATGACATGCTATGAAAAGCATTCTTTCTTTCACATGACTAACGTCTCCAGCTGACTATTCACGATATCATGGTAAAAATTATCATTCTTCTTTTTTCATATTATCTTATTACTCTACACTCTGTTTGACGCCACCTTTCACTTGCTGTAATCTGTATTCACCAGAACTATCAAAGCATTGCTTCAGCACAAAATATTTCTCAAAAATCATTGTTCGAATTTGATTTTATGTCATTATGATTCAGAGGGAATTTGAGCGAAGAGCTGCTATAATGGGAGGGGGAAATTGTGTGGTGCCTGTGCAAACAGTTGAAGATTTTCTCGATAATAAGTTATCAGGTAAAATTTCTTTCTCTAGCAGTCTAGCTCCTTTAGTTTTAAACTTAAAATCTTATATATTGACAAGCCATATTCTCTCAGCAACATCCCTTCCATCATCAAGTTATCGGTTAGGAGTGAAGGCAGCAAATCTGCACGAGTTGTTCCCCACTCATATAACAGAGGCTTTGAAGAATTCAATATCAATGTTTGACAAAGAGGTCTTATTTTTATTTCTGTTTCTATTCATTGTCAACTTGTTCTTATCACAAACATGCATAATCCGACTAAATTAGTTTTTCTTTCTTTGAACTTTGGATTGCTTAGTTACCGGGTTTCATCTCAAATGAAGCTCTTCTTCATGGAGTAGAGGTATTTCATTGTTCTCTATTCTACTTTCTGCTTTTTCATCGTTCATATATTTAGCATATCTGGAAAATTTCATTTACATAAAAATATCTTTTGATATGGATACATTATTTTGTGAAAAAATAAAACAATCAATTCTGTTTTGTTCAACATTTCAAAAGGTCTCAAAGAAGTATTGAATATTGGATTAGTTCATGAAAACGTACGTTAAGCTTATTGATATTTGATGAATTCTCCCAGACTAGAACCAGCTCCCCCGTTCAGATTGCACGTGAAGATGACACTTTTGAGAGCACTTCAGTGAAAGGACTGTACCCAGTTGGAGAAGGTGCAGGCTACGCTGGTGGAATCGTAAGTGCAGCTGTTGATGGCATGAATGCGGGTTTGGCGGTGGCAAAGCAATTTGATTTGTACGTTGGTGGCATGGAATCAGTTTTGAGCAATGCACGTAGTTCTGGAGTTGCAAAGTACTGATGGCCGGAATTGATGCGTAGATTATCAGATTATAACAAAAGGAAGTGGCAGAGCTGAAAGTTTGTGTATCAACATTCAACCACTGGGAGGAGCTAGCACAAATAGATGTGATTTAAACATAATTTTGTATGCACAAGGCTTTCATTCACGTTGGATATGTAAATTTGCGATTTTGTACCCATGTTTTTCCTGAAAAAGTAGAAATATCTGAATTATAATATTGTATATATGAAAAAAAAAGTAATGAACCAAATGAATTAATTTATAGATACCTCGCAACGATTGAGGTCGTTGAAAATCTATATATAGACGATATTCTTGGTACTTTTTTGTCTTCTAGAACTAAAATCTTCAACCTAGATGGACTCTTTAACTTGAAATATTGCAACTTAAAATTGTACATGACATAAAATAGGGCTGAGGGAAGCACAAAATCCTTTGAAATTACAAACAAAATGATACATAATATTCTTTTGTGAACAATCATAGTGTTCTCTCTAATTTCATTCACACTTTGAACCCGGATTATAATATAAAATCAACGTCGAATATTTACACATGAATACTTGCAAGGAGTGATAGAACGAAAAGTATTTTGAATCCGTTGAGCATGCACAGTTGATATGCGTGAATTTGAAGCACATGGAACGCGCAAACAAAACTTTTTGCCATGCATATAGATAAAAAGAGAGAGCTTGGTATCATATTCCCTTGGGTAAATTCATGAAATGGGAAAAACAAAAGGGAAAAAGGTGTATTTATTCTTATGCATTTTCTCCTATTTGCGTGATTGACAATTTCATTAAAAACATTAAGCATATTCTTGCTGCAATTTTGTTAATCTTTGAAATTCATGACAACAACATCTTACTTTCTGCTTAAAATTCTCATCAACACCGAAAGTGTGTCTTTGAATTCGTGGATTAGTACTATGAAGTTTGGAAAAAGAGTAATTGTATAGTTAGACCAATATTAAGCTTTATTGAGCACTAGAATGAAGTATATATATATATATATATTTAAATCTTTCCTCTCAGCTGAAGAAAGGAACCTTCAAATTAACATGACCAAGTTTATTTCTAACGGAGTTGTTTTTTTTTTCATTTTTTATGAGCAAGCAGACCAACCGAAATTCGATCTGAAATTTCAAGAGAAACAAGTTAAACCATTTGCTCCAATAATAGTTGGATGGAGATAATTTTCATTTATCCCACTTTATTTGTTCATTAGAATGTGAATCAAATCAATTTAAAAATTATCAGGTTTTGACTGAGCGTGGACGAGTTTATGAACTAAACTCGAACTTGACTTGATAGAAAATGATTTTATTAGAGGTTTGGAAATATTTTACCCTACATGACTCAAATTTGATTTGAATCCATTCATTGTTTTTCTTGTACACAATAATTATAGACCATAGCTTAATCAATTATAATAACCTTTTAGCAATAAATTCATATATATATATGTGATTACATGAATTTAAACTTTAAGAAGTAACATAAACAATATAATATCACTCATGACAACATTTGTTTAAGAATGAGTGAGAATACATATGATATATACTCATGCAAGAAGTGATCATGTACTTAACTTATTGTTACTATTTGCAAAAGTTAAAATATTAAATATTCATTATGGGATGAGGCAGTATATATAAATAGGTGCCATGGTTAGCCAAGAGAGAGTTGTATTATTGACATGCATCTACAACTTAAATATTGACCAACTAGCCATCAACTTCCTTGTACAAGGAAACATGAGAAATAGGGGATTTCTTACAATATGTTTCCTTACCATCATACTTATATGCTCACAATCACTTCTTTCATATTCTTCATCCCAAGCAGAAGCTGGAGATCACAGACCACAAACTTTGGAGAAAACAAAGGAGTCCATCAAGTGTAAGCATTAATAAACATATTTTTCTTGAGGCCAATGCATATATATTTTTTTTTTGGGGTTTCAGGTTAAAGTTTCAGTTGTTACACTTGTTAATAATAAAAAGCAATATTGATTGAGATTGAAATGTCTATGCAGATAACTATGACGATGATAAGATAGAAGCGAAGAGTGATTACGGAAGAGGAGATGAGAGGATGCATAATATGCAAATGCAAGAAGTGGAAAAGTTAAAAGCAATCCTCCGGCCACGCCCCCGCGGGAGCAGCGGAGCACATCCTTTTCTGCTTAAAGCTTCTTCCGTCTCCTTCGCCACAATCGTCACATTGATCCTTCCTTTTGTTTTCTTCTTTTGATTGCTTGAAGATCAAGGGATCGATCGAGGACAAAAAAAAAATCGGTTCGCATATATATTCGGATATTGCTTAGTCAAGTATATTTATGCATACTAATTAACATCATGTATACCAAATATATATATGATTTCATGTACCAGTATCATAATATGTACGTACAACCTATTATGTGAATGGAACTTCATATTCTTCATATGCACAAGTCTTGTACTAAATTATACAACGTTTGAATTATGATTTTTTTTATCATCAGAACAAATTTGGAATGTGAATTTCATTCTTAATTCTCCTTCCCGTTACCATAGTTCGATAACACGTGTGAACGATCCAAAGGGATAGGGAGCGTGGCTGGTTGGACATGATAGTGGAGTCAGAAGCCCAATCAATGGTGCATGAATATTGTGCAAGTCGGAGGGGAGGAAAATTTTAGGTACCGTTTGGATTAGCAATTTTGGTTCGGGAATGGGAATGGAGAATGGGAATGGG
>JAYMSZ010001212.1:0-15142 GCA_036897665.1 Pelargonium citronellum | reverse complement strand
CCCCCCCCTCCCCCCGGCCCCTCCCCGCCCCCCCCCCCCGCCGCAAGCTTCGTCGCTGCCTCTTTATCAAACACGCAATCACAAAAGAGAGAGGGTTTGAATGTAAAATTAAAAAATAGTAGGGATAAAATCGTAAAAGTCTTGATAATTAATTAAATTGGGACCAATAAAGAAATGACACGTGTCTTATTTATTTAAAATTAATATTAAAATATTTTTAAATACCACGTCAGCGCCACATGTGCAAATAAATAAATAATATAAATTAAAATGACACGTGGACGCCACGTCAGCCAGACTAACAGATCCGTTAGGTCAAACTAACAGCAGGACCTGTATGACCTATTTTCCGTTAAGTTGGAGACTTCTGTGACTTTTTTTTAGTTGAGGACCTGGCTAGTGAGTTTTCAATAAGTGGAGGGTCCCCAAGGGAATAAACCCTTATTTATAATAAGTTATTTAGGTACACAAAAGAAATATACAACATAAATCAACTTAAAATAAAAAGTGAAACACATTTTATTTAGAAACGGATGGAGCATAAGTTCGAGAACATTAAATATTGTTTATACCCGCCCAACATCACAAGATAGCGAAACAAGAAAACCTCTTGATGTTAAGAACCATTCGGTTCCCAGTCATAAATCAAAAGTCTGCTGGCTATGCAAAAGGCAAACTACTCAACAGCATTTTTACAACAATCCATCGATTGTAGTAGTAAATAACAAATGAAAACAAAATTACACGTGTAGAGAGTTGAAGAAAATTAATAAATCGTATTGAGGGTGAAAAAAACAACTGATGCCTCATTAGCTATTATACAGCACCTTCCACAATCGACACAAAAATACAGATTATGAAGTTTGATCTTGCTGCGACCAAAATGATGATCCCTGAGTTAACAAACTCAAAACTCACATACAACCCAAGAATGGATAAAGAAGCCAGGATCACTATCACCCTCAGAGAGGCCATATTCAAAAAAAGGCCAAGAGGATTTGAATCTGTACAAATATCGGATTCTCCAAAAAGGATGTCTGAGAAAATCTTCTCTCTGCAAATGCAGCGCCTGCTGATGACTGTTTTCACACCAAAAAGGAAATGCACAAGTTAGAAAAAAAATGCCTACAAAACGGTCAATGACACCATGACAGAGTTTAGATGAATTGGTGACTAACAAATTCAGATTTTAATTGTTTGTACCATTTAGATGTTGATGTAAGAATGATTTAACTAATAAAACTATAAAAGGGATGAAAGAAAGTGTATAAAATCGCAGTGAAAGAAAATAAACATGAATAACGCCAATTTAATTAATTTGGTGGCAGAATACCTGAAGTTATGTATAATCCTTTGCTATGCCAAGTCCGGTGGCAGACTGAAAGGCACCAATTAATCAGTCAAATAGCTTCAAAAAATTACCTCAACATCTCTCATCTGGATACTTTTCATTAGTAAACCTCCAGACTCAAAAGTTTCGCCACAGGAGTCTTCATTGACAATCCATCGCATTAATATACAATCTCATTGAGATATAAGAAACAGACCTCAAGACACCTCCTCATTTTCAAGAAATATTCATCCCAATGTCCACAGGCTTCTTTGGCTGATCTTGGAGCATGCTTGCCAGCATAATCTAATATCTGAGCTCCCACAACCCAAATTACAATCTTTCTCATGATCAGATCTGATTGATATTTTTTGCATATTGAAGTAACTTCACAATTAATCTCCAAAGACCATTTCACATGCTTTTAAAAAAAATAAAGCATATTCGGATTATGGGTGCTTTGAGTCTAGCCATACAAAGACCAAGAGAATAGTGATCAACATCAAGTTGCCCAGCATTGTAACATCTCCAAGTCATGAATAGAATACTTTCACAGAGCTGAGTCATTAGATCAACCCACTACCGAGATCATTTGACAGCTGAAGTATGCCACGCATTTGAAGATATGGATTCTCCAACAGCTTTTCGTTGTTGCTCTACATGGCAGCAACAGAACGCAAACAATTCAGCAAAGATATAGCACTGTCTTTACATTCGCAACATTGCTTAAGATAAAAGTTGGACTATCCGGATAAAATAAAATAGACCATGATAAATTAACAAAAAATTTCCTTGACGTGGGAGTATATTCAATGGTCACTATCCAGAGGTCTTTCCACTTCAAATAAGCCATTGCATGCAACAAAATCACTCAAGAGTTAGACACTACAGAAACATACTGCTAAAACAGAATGGAAACAAAGATGCCAAACTGAATGAAATGTCTCGCTAATAAATATCCAGAAAAAAGTCCTCACACTTAGGCTATCGTGGCAATTCAAAGACAAGAGTTTGATCTGCAGTTTGTTGAAACAGCACAAGGTTTACAAAGATTTGCAACATCATATGAGAAAATCCATTCAAACAATGCGATTTGCTCCTTTAGTTCAAAAAGATTTTTAAAAAAAATCATACCATGCCCTCAATGCATGCATCATTGTTCTGCAATGCCAAAACTAGACTCTACTCATTCATATCAATGCAGAACTGATATGATTATATATATACCGATGAAAAATAGATATTAAAACAAGAATTGTTCTTATACTGCCAGGGTTCCATGTGAGATTTCATAACGGAAAGCGGGAGAAGTTTGTACCTGCTGAGCTCTAAAAATAAGCTTCTGAAGCATACTTTGGTACTTCTCTGGCTTTTCTGTCATCATTCTCTGCAAAATAAAAACACGCATGAATTAGCAAAAAAATTAAAGTGCAACTGCACAGACAAGAAACTGTCATTAGCAGACCCATGCAGGTCCTGACCTTTAATAGGAAAGCTGAAGAGTAATACGCAACTCTCGAATCAGTGTCATCTAAGAGTTCCCTGGGGAAAAGAAAAAAAGAAAGAAAAAGTGTTCAGTTTGTCAGTTCCAAACATTATTACATGGGAAGCAGGTAAGCATGGAATAACCTAAAAAATTCTTCTCCTCCAACATCTTGAAAAGCAGCAGGATCTGCACATTTTCCAATCAAAAGTAATAATAAGGTAGCTCGAATATCAGATGTTGCACCAGGAAGATTTCCTCTTCCTTTGCTGCCAACAGCAATGCCTAAAGCAATGTTGTCTGTTGCTGCACTAGCAAGCTGAATCAACGGCCAATAAAATAAAGCAGCAGGAACCCGTGCAACTAGTTGTCTTGGAACAATAGCCTGTCCTCGGAGAAGCAGAGCTGCCATTGATGCCGTCTCATATATTGAGTGACTACTACTACAGTGACCAAATTGACTATCAGTTTCTTCCATGGACTCATCTAACCAAAATTTGTCCTGCTGAGGTCCACGAACATCAGACTCAATCATCTTAATTCCATCTGCCCGAATGGTGTTGCCATGCTGCATTCCATCTCCAAATGATGTTGCAGTTGCAGGGAGAACTTTCAGGCATAGTTGAGAGAATAATATGTCACACATCTGTTAATAAACAGCAAAGATATGCAAGTTAGATTAATAAAATTCTATATCATGCTCATCAACAACTAATGTTTTTTTTTTATAAGCAAGCGTAACAACCGAGGCTCATACATCAACAACTAATGTATGAAAATCTCATCATTACTCGTATATTAAAGTTGTGCTAATTGACAACAGTAGTGCAGGTGAATATCCCTCTATGCTTGAGTGTGCATAGGCAATGAGTTTCACTCACAAATCAAGGAGGTACGAGTGCAGCGTCCACCATAGAGAAATTTTCAAGATCCCTATCACAAGCAAAAATATGGTAAACTAGTTTCCAAGGTGATAAAACAATATACCTTCAAGATATTGATAAGGTCTGTTTCATAGATTTTAGCCACCAAGGACAAACCGCTGCTCATTAAATCAATCACTGCATTGGCTTTCTCAAGCCGACTATCTTCATGTTTCGGTCTCGAATCACTGTCACCTGACTGCTGCATTTCATTCTCATCTAACATAAACTTGCATCGCATTAGAAGCCTCCTTAAAACAAAAAGGAAGCCCCATCTGATAAAGTTGCTTTTTGACTTGAGAAGACCACACATAAGCCAAACAGGCAAAGGAACATCTGAAGAGATGGAATGTTCATGACCACCAGCATATGTAATTTGTTGCTGCAAGTTTCTAATATTTGACCATATACTTGAATCTTTTTTCTCACTAATTTCTTCGATAAGCAAATCGCTTAGCCAGATATACCCATTCCGACGATACGCAAGTCTCTCCGAATGAAGAAGGGAATGTAATGTGACCCATGAGAGCTTCGCTTTCATGCCAACACCACTTCTCAGAACTGCATCTTCAATGCTTTCGAAAAACTTGTATGATTTGGTCATCTGTTTCATATAGGAGAACTCTTGGTCTAAATGAGTAAATGACCTTATTATTGTATCAAATTTCTCTGTTATATTCACCAACAGCTGCAAAGATAATGTGACATCAGAAATCCACAGAGTTGATAATATATAGTAAACAAAGCTGTCTGAGCATACAGAATCCATGAAACAGGACAATTTGATAAATCCAGAGAAAAAACACAACCTAATTGTATAAATTTTGAAACACAATGAAAATTCAGAGAGAGTAAAATTGCCTCAAGATTTTAGCTGATATGTTCAATGATGTCCCATTTACATGGCATTACATACAATAAATAATTATGACAAGAACTTGCAACCAGGACAGATTCGATTTTATGTAGACCTAGTATATCGGGAAAACATACCAACTAGTTCAGCTAAGCAATCGGGAAACCATACCAGCTGAGCAAATATGCATCAGTCATTTTAATAATATACAAGTTCATTCAAGAGAAATCACATTAATGAAAATATTGTATTCTTCATCCATTCAAAACGCATCAGGACAAATCTTTTAGGGTCTTCATAGGAGCCAAGGTCATCCATAGTATAATAATACATGCCTGTGTGCATGAATTCCTCCATATATTCTTATTTTTGATTAATGGTTAGGGTAAACATAAAATACAAAATTGAACTATTCAGTATATTGACATTGCTGAATCTCTATTGTTTTAAAGCAAATTTTAAGCATTCCACAAAGTATATCTCACATCTGGATGCAGAAAGGATAATGGCTCATGTCGTGACGTCTAGGTTGTAATTCTGAGGTTTTTATTTTAAAATAGGAAAGGAAAATTTCACGTGTACTTACTAGTGAGAATTATTTAATCAAAACATTATCTGGCACTTGGAATTCTGGAAAGTTAAGTAAATCCACCAAGTGAGTGTTTTCAGAGAAACACACATATACATCATATCACATAGAACACATGTCATGATAGATTTTAGAGATGTTACCATGTTTAGTCGTTCATTGTTGGGATATCTAGCCAATGCTGCAGAAACTGATCTTCCTAAAATATCCCCAATCCCTTCCACCCCTAGCTTAACAGAAATATAAAAAGCTTCTGGCGCATCTGCAAAAGCAAGCAGGGTAGCAAGAGGCTGAATCTCTTCATCACTATACTCAGAGACTCCAGTAGCTATACATGCTTCATTTATTTGATGCAAAGCATAGTCAAATATCACCACATATAGATTTCTTCTTTCTTCTCTTGACTTTGCAAGTGAATACTGCATTACAAAAAAGATGATGAATACTGACTTCAACAGTTGGAAGAACTTTTGGTAATCAAGATAATCTGGCTCTGGGTCATTATATTTCTAAAAACAGCAATATCAGGGAAAGCTTTATGATTTATGTTCATTTATCCTTACTTCAGTGGGGTAATGAGAATGCCCGAAAATTGGTTGATACTATGATTAAAAATGCAGGAAATGCACAATTTAAGGAAATAACAGAAAAGAAACATCCAGCCCTAACATTTAATTGCTGTTTGGGTGCCCTATAGTAGATGTATTGGAAGAAGATAGATACTCATGTCAGATTAATGCTTTTAAATATTTAATAACTGCATTGAAATAGTTGGATAGACCATTTAATATGACAGTGACTATATGCTGTGAGCTTGTGAAAATAGTTTTTTAGCATAGTTAGGACTCATAAAAGAACATGTATGATGATAAAAAGTATGTATACTCCCATTCATTAGTATAATTTGAGGTATTTATTGAAATACATACACTCTAAATTAGTTTAAACATTTGTACAGCCAAAGCGATGGCCTACATATGCACACAAGAGATAGTGCATCTCTGATCTCTGTAGCCTTCTTTTTTTTCTTTTTCCTTTTTTGTCAAAAGCCTTAACTGTGCAAAGGAGTAAGCATGCCTAGAAAACTAGAACTGGCAGTGGGGCCACAGTCCCCCTGGGCATTTCATTTTTCCATTAATATAGCTATCTACTAAAAATATTAAGAAACTTGAATGATATTGTCTTCCTAGGAAAAACAAAATTCGTCTTCCTAGGAAAAACAAAATTCTGACTCTGCCTTTGGCTAGAACCAATTTCACCAAAAGAAAACAGGACTATCTTCATAAATGCTCCAAATTCTTAATGATTTGTTTGTATACCTCAAAGAAAATAAACTCAATTCCTCCAATCAGATCAACCTGATCAGCAAGAAACTTAGCTGCACTAGGAATAGCTTGATCAGGTTCCTCAGGAACTTGATAAAGCATGTTTGTTAACATGCAAATAAGCTTGCAATGAAGAACTTCTGCCCAAGAATTTTTCCTACTGGTTAATATAAATGACATAATAACCTGAAAAAGGAAGAAAAAAAAACTGTATCACACGAGATAAATGTAGAGAAAAGATAAAAGTGTGATAACCAAGTATAACATAACTAAAATTTCACTGGCCATGTAGAGCTCAGTAGCCGTACAAGCTAATAACACAATATATGGAAAATGTTAAGATCTGTACAGCTTGTAATCAATCCTTGATTGCTGATCATTAGAGATCATTATATGTATTACGGTAATTAGAATTGATTTTCTTTCTTTGTACAGATAGCCCTAATTGTATAAATAGACTACCGGTTTATTGAATAAAATATACACAGTTTTTCTCCTTCAAACTCTGCATGGTATCAGAGCCTCTTGATTCTGTTTTGTGTGCTTCCCTCAAATCCGGCTGTAACCTTAGGTTGCTTGCCCGGCCAACAACAGTCTTCTTCAAGAATTTTCAATGATTATTTCTCACTTTCCTCCCACAAAATTTCATAAAAAGGTTTAATTTTTTACCCAAATATTTCTCTGTTTATATCATCCCTACACGTGCAAAGGATTGTGACTGCATGTGATTTTTAAACCCTACTCCACCCTTTTTCTTTTTCTTGAGCATCTTTTATGCTAGCAAAAAATTTATTCTTTCAAGTTTAAATTTCGGTAGGGAGTAAAATTAAGCGTTGATAGTGATAGTGCAAATTTTTGTTTGTTTTTCTTTTCTTCAGCCTCTGGCTACAACTCGATGCCTTCCTGACGAATTACCAACGACTTCCTCCTAGTATTAACTGACATTTTAGAGACACCAGCATGGTCATCTTCTTCTTGTCGGCCCTACTCAAGTGTGCCCTCCACCACACACTTGGCCACAATGACCGGAGTCTTCCTCGCCAATCTCTCTATTAAGTGAGAGTTATCACTGCTGTTGACACCATTGTGGTCCGACAACAATGCAACTTATACCACCAAGTCTTGCAACCATCTATCACTGCAATCACCTCAAACCACTGCTAAACACTATTGGAAGTTTCAAAAAAAATTCCAAGTTCTCATATTGATTTGGTTTACATGTTTTAGGTTGAGAGGGAGTGTTCAGATCTCTACAGGTTGCAATCAAGGATTGATTGCTGATTGTTAGGGATTATTATATATATATTAGGTTGCGTTTGGATTATAAATGTTGTATTTCAAATACAAATATAATGTTTGGGAAATCACAGAATTTCAAATGACAAGATATGAGTTGTTAATTGAGATTCCATGTTCTAGGCATGTTTTGAATGTCATTGGATTTGATTCAAATCCAAATCCAAATTCTTGGAGTTCCCAAACACCTCATTTGGCTCAAATCCAGCATTTCAAATGAAATGTTGGTTCCCAAACACAACATTAGGGTAATTAGAATTGATTTTATTTCCTTGTATAGACTACCCCTCTTTATATAAATAGGTTAGATGAGATTTCAGATTATGATCTACAAAGAGAGATGAATTGTGGCAGTACAGGAGGTAACAACACAAACTCTCGTTGGCTATACCATGATAGCTACAAACATATAAGCTTTATTTGCATGACTTATCATGCAAGAAGAAAAAACTGACTCACCCGTATGTCAAGACCTTTTAAATGGCGTCTCAAGATTTTTCCTCTATCACAAACAAAATATAGTAAACAGCTTAGAGCAGATGCCCAAACAGATTCTTCTTTCTCTTCCATCTGTATTAGAGGCATGACACAAAATAAGCATCAAATAACAGAATTTAAAAGCAGAGATGTAAAAATAGATGACAATTTACTAGTTGAAATGTAACAAAGCAAAATTTCACTATATCTTGCTAGCAATTTCTATATCGGGTTCTAGTTCTGTAAAGATTCCACAACCAACTCCACGTAAGATGATGACAAAAGCTTTGAAACTATAAATGCAAGTGTAAAAGAGGCAGCTCTAAAGCAACAAAAAGGCTACAATACTGCAGAGAGGTTATTACGATTACTACAAGGGCAATTTTGACAGACCACACCAATAAGATAAAAATTGGAAGGCTTCTGATAAATAAGAAAGTACATACTCATTTCCATAGCAAAACATTAGCTTAATAAACGTTATTAATAAAGCATTGCATAACAAAAATAAGATGAGTGAAAACTTACTTGAACGAGAAGTAAAAGAACCTCATACAGAATATTCAAAATCCAAGACTCAAAATTATCAATAGCCGAGGTAACGTTCGTCTTCTTAAGTGAATCTACTTTTATTTTCCCTGGTGATGTAAGGTGAGCTTCGCCGTTGAAAAATGTTTCTTGAGAATACTCATCCTCAATTATGGAAGAATCATCAATAATCATTGGCTCTAATAAATGAGCATGAACCCCAAGGTTTAGAATTAAATCAAATGCACGAGTTCTACAAGCCGTTCTAGGAGAATTAAGCATTTCCTGAAAGAAAGCCCCAAAAAACATAAGAATTTTCACTACATTATCAACACAAGGAATCAATGTGTGATTGATGCAGCACCTCAAGCATAGATAGAGTAAGAGGAGCAGCAGTCCCAGAATCTTGAACATACCTACAAAACAAAGTAATTCCAATTATGCATCAACATAAACTGTACCAAAATAAAAATAAAAATAAAAAGGCAAGAGGAGCCATCATGGCAAGTTACAAAGCCTGATAAATCACAAAACCTAGTTTATTCAACCTCCAGAAATAGGTAATTGTTAAGCAATCTCCACATATAAATTTTTAAATTCATTCAATGCACAAAAGTTGGTAAATATAATACTCAAGTTGGACACTCTTTGAAACAAAAAGATAGAAATTAGTTTTTAGGAAGAAAGATGCTTCCCAGGCTCTGCAAAACGATTATAGTTGACAATTTCAGGACACATGATAAGGACTGTATCTGTGATAACATACATGTACACTTGCATACATAAACATACAAACAAACAGAGAATTCTTGAAGGACTAAAATAATACCAGATAAAAATTATTCATAACATACATGTCAATAACAAGTTTGATAAGGACGCTCACAGCCACATCCATTGGTGGCTTTCCACCGCTGTTGTTTATTCTGGAGGATACTGTCGTGAGATTAGCGACTGGTAGGGATGTCTCGGAGCAAACTGCAGCAATTACTTCATGTACCTCAACAGGACTCAGTCGCAAAGGTTGTTGCTCACTGATCCAGGTTAAAACATGTAATGAGAGAGAGATCGAAAGAGAGAAAGAGAGAATTACGCAAACTAATGGTTTAGATTCACATTCATGGGCAACAAAGGTTACTCCAGTGATTAAGATCAATGACTGAACTTATGAAAAGTAACATCCTACTTTGTTGAGATCTTAACAGAAGGTAGAATAGTCCACTTGGACCACTGCACTCATAGTCACATACAGAGTGAGGTGTTAAAATACCATAACTGAAGCCATGGCCTCACTTAACCTGCAATCTTTATCAGTATACTTCATAAAATGAGATGAGGTGGCTAAAAAGAAAAATCCATATGAATGAAAAAGTGAAATCAACCTCAAGTGGAATAAAAGCTCTCTTATGTTGATGGTACTTTAGAACCCATGTAGCTGAGTCTTTATTCAGAGTCAAAAGATTGCAGGTGATATGAGCCGGAGAGGACAAGTAACAACTACTGGCAAAAATTATAATAACATATGGGAAATGAAACAATGCTTGAGTGGTATACAAAATGAAACTAAGCCAAAAAGTTTACAACTATAAAGTACTATTGACAATGGAAAGCCCTAAAGAAGGAAAAACAAAGATCCTCAAAAAAATTCAAGTCGAATAAGATAAAAGATATTCATGCATGATTCTATCCATCATAATACAGCTTCAAGAAAGTCACGTAACAAAAAAAATTAGTTATTGGATGAATAGAGGATACAGACCACACATTAAAATATAAAAAAGACCAAGAATCTCTAAATGGCTACCTGTAGTAACGATACTGGAAGAGTGGTCGAGCACGTGGGCGGGAAGTGTTCACAGGAGAATCATCCCTGAAAAAGACAAGTACAATACTAAGAGCAGAATTCATATTATCAAACTCTCTGATCAATGTCAGATAGTACACAGGCATTAAACTATACATAACTAAACATGCCAAAAAGTGTTTGACTTCTGACAACCTATTGACACAGTAGATTTATTTATTTAAATTACTGTTGGTAATGGGGGTAGAAGTTGTAAACTAGTTCCCATCCAGAGCCTAGAAACTGTTTGCCTATCAACGAAAGGTTCTTTCTCCCTCATTGCATCTGGTATCGTATTCCAAAATTATAACCATGACTTGCGATCAGCACAACTCATCAAACCTAAGTTACACCCTGTATGTTTGATCCAGAAGGTCCCAACTAAATGAAATTCACAAACTCAAATATGAATCGATCCAATAAGGTCAGGGTGTTAAGATAAAAAGGAATACCACTCAGTCAGAAATCCTGAACCAAAATAAGGCCTACAACCACACACTACAAAGCTACTTATGCGAGGCACTTTCAAATCAGTGCCCTTTCCATCTCACCTATTGGCTCTTGGGGGAAAAACAGCATATGTCAAACAAATTGCATATAGCAAAAAAGTACCAGACTTAATAAAACTGTTTAAGAAATATAATGTAGCTTTCAGCAAAGAATGGAGGGAAAATAATTAGTATGAAATACAGCAAATGGAGATAAATAGTTTGAGTGAGAAGTTCATGCCAAATCTGACTAGGGCATGGCTTAGTGCGTTTAGCTGCTGTTATTGCTTTCAAGTGAGAATGAGCAGATGCAGAATTGGTAACTGTTGTGACTGGTGAAGGCTGCAACAGTTGATCAAGATAGGGCATATCACCAGTTCCAAAGTATTTCCAAGGTTTGCCTTTCATTACAGCTTCCATGTCTCCAACAAGTAGAGCTGCTGCACCTACTTCTAGAAAATTGGGTTTATGCATGTCTTGCTGGCTTGTAGCACAGTCACTGCATTATAATTTCACACTCAGGTCAATACATTATGTGAAGGCCACATTAACCTTTAAACTGATAAAGAAACAAACAGAATGTACGGAAAAAAATCAATTACCTTTCAGTTGACAGAAATGTTGATTGATTATCCCCCAGCCAACGCCATTTCAGAGCATCATGTGCAATGTATTCAAAATCTTCCATTCCATCAACTTTTTCAACGTTTGCTAGAGTAGAAACAGATAAAGGCATGTCATCTTTGCTCTCAGAAGACTCTCCACCATTTAAAGGGACTAATTGGTTATTGAAAGATCGACTCAACAAAGATGATAATGTTGGAAGTGCCTGCCTAGATGTAGGAGGAGCTCCAGCAAACGAAGCTGGTTGAAATGACCGCTTTGGAATATGCTGAGCTACAAGCGAGCGCACATAATTCAGTGACTTCACAAGTGCCCCAGAAGCAAAAGTAGACACAGGCAAAGGAGAGAGGTTTGAAGATGCTGTTGATACGCTAGCTTGTTGATTCAAAGATCTTGACCATGGTGACAATCTTCGATTTGGATTGATGTCACATTCCTCAATTATGTGCATGCAAAATCGATCTATCTGCAGCAATGTTTCTTCACTGGGCTTATATCTACATCAAGTAGAAGGAATTCAGAAGTCCAAAAAATCAAAATAAACAATCTAACAGAATATCCTGTAACACAATAATAGGCAGGTATTATATGAGAAAGGCACAACCTGCCTATTCTCTCATGGCACAGGACATGCATTTAGAGGAGTAATCTACCACCAACCTAGGAATTTCCTGCTGTCCCTCTAAGAGAATCCTTTAATGAACAAATTATCATTCCTTTCCAATTGTTCCAGGTATTATGCATGTGAAAACAATATAACCAAAAGAAATGAAGCTCTCCAGATACCCTAGGCTAGTAATGTTGTATAAGTACACATATCACTTCTAAGCTATTTTTTTATTTTGTAGTCATAACAAATACTTCGCCCAAGTCATAACTAACACCAGAGTCTGCAGTAAGGCACGTGTGCATTGATCTCTACCAAAGGATCAACTAGGAATGCTCAAGATAGGTCAATAACAGGAGTGCTATCAATATGAGTTCAGCATCAAATTATGGCAAAAAGTGAAATTGCATGATTTTCATTTGCAGGTACAGCAAACAGATAAAATAAACAAGTTTATCACATGGAACATACCGGAGAAGGTGTCGTTTCAAAAGGGCAACGCATCTTGCTACTACTGCTGGGCTGGTATAAGTAAAAGGCAAATGATTTAATAAGATGATCTATAACAAATGAAGACATAAACAAATAGCAAGTTATTATTATGCAAAGAAAGCACAGTTGTTGGGCCAAGACACACATGCAAAACTTGAGTACAAACTTATCATTGCTTAGCTGTAAGCTTGAGCAGTACTGTGACAGCCCAATACTCCTGAGTTCTTATCAATTAAAAATTTAAAGAACTTCTATATCTGCAACCACATGAGATGATATACACCAAAAATTGCAAGGCGATAACAAGGAAAACTGAACAAGAAAGCCATTTAAGCAACAGGTACACATTGCAATAGATGTCAATCATCAAAGTGCATACTCTGCTTTAATGACAAAAAGAACTACCAAAATATTACATACCATTGTTTCAGTTACCATCAACAAGAACCCACGAAACCACTAAAACTGTAAACCTATGTAAAAATGAAGGCGATGCGACGTAATACTAGGCAACTTGAAAATTCCTCGAGTGAAGGAACACAAGGTTTGACATGTCAAAACGGTCTCAACCATTACTTAATAGAAATAAATAGAGTTCGAAAACTCAGTTCTTCCCCGTTGTTCATATGCTAGAAAGTGGTCTACAATACATCTACCTAACGTGACTATATGTAATTATGATGTATTTACCATATGCACAGATCAGCTCCTCACCTACTTTACAGGATCTTAAATTATATATTTAAACCCTAAAAGCTATTTGTCTCATGGCATCAATTCAGTCTTTAGTGAAATAGCTACTTCACAGTTTCTGGATAATCCAATACCCTAAGCTAATAAAGGGAACTTTTCATCAAAAGTCTAATGAATGATCGCACAGCATTGTGAGCAGGAAAATAAGGAACACTTTGAACATGTGTTGTGTAGACAAATAAACATCAGTAACAAATAAAATGCTACAGTACCTGCGCTCCCTTTCTGCAGTGGTATGCTCCAAGATAACACAGTAAGCCAGGTCAGTTGTGGCAGGGGTTGCTAGATAATCCTGCAATTGAAATACTGAACCTTTAATGCTTCAAGATAAACCTCTAGAACAATCATTGACATAGTAAGAATCGTATTACACAGAAATCTGAAATTTAAAAATAAAATAAAAAAATGAGAGCTTTGATAGTGGCAGTAGTTTCTACTTTTTCTCCTAACCTACCAAATAAAAATGGATGGTGACAACCATCTAAGTTACACAGAATTTGTGAGCAAGTTTTGCTTTGCTTTGCTAGTAGAATTGATTTCTTATTTTCCTTTGATCCCATCAACTACCAATGGATGATCATAGCAGTGGCACTAGCATCTAAGACGAGTTTGGACATGAATTTAGTTTTTCTTTGCTACTATAATTGACTACTTTCTTCTTTATGAGACAGAAATCAACCTACCAAATGATTCGAATTGAACTAAGCTCAAACACTGGATAAGTTTCAGTTAAAAGTGGATGCCTTAGTCAACATCAACATTAGTTAAAACAAGTGTACAAGGCCGCTAAGTAAGACAAATATCAATATTCTAAGCACGAGCAACAAATTTTGTCTTGAAATATATATTGCCAATGAGATAAAATAAATCTCGACCATAGAATTATGGGCTGACTAGGATGATACCTTGTTCATTATCACAATTACCCGCCCAAATAAATTTGTGGTCGCAAAGCGCCCCGTTGTATACAAGCTATTTTGGTTACTGGTTGAGTCTTAGGCAATTTATATAAATCAGATCCTGGTTCTCATTGGCAATTAAATATAAGGAATAGTTGTGATAAATAAGTCATTCATAAGTAATATGGCCTTTAAAACCGTTGTTTCTAATAAACCCCCAAACATTTTTGCTACTGTATTTTCTGTTTGTTTGCTGAGACAATGCAGAAAGATAAAACAAGTCACTGTTATCAATTATTTCCCTCATTCGGCAGCTGAGAAAATAGTTGTTCCAACTCCATCGCATCCAAAACAGACCCAATTAGCCCACTTCAGATTCAGCCCTTCTATTCTAATTCCAAAACCAACCCCAGAGTTCAAATCCCAAATTCACACCCAATCAAAAACCAAATCACAAACAAAACAAAATCACAAGCCAAATTCCAAAACCCAAGCTCAATACCCAATTCGAAGCAACGAGATCCCGATAAAATAAAAATAAAAAAAATAAAAAAAAAACTCAAAATTCATAACCTAGGGACGCGCAATTACTCACCCGGAGGGTCCTGGACGCTTCAGTGAACACGGTG
>JAYMSZ010001211.1:0-15143 GCA_036897665.1 Pelargonium citronellum | reverse complement strand
GCTACAATAACAGTTGAATGCCATTATGTTAATAAAAAATGGCTCGGCGATAAGTTAACAAATTGGTTTGTAATTGAATTGCTGCAATTAAACTAAGCTCGGCCCAATCTTTTACTAAAAGGATTGAGCCGAATACAAAGATTATATTATATAAGCTAAAGTTCCATTAAAGAGCGTTTTTACGGGGTAGAACCTCCTCAGAGAATATAAGGTTTTCATGAAGACACACACACACAGACATTCGCACATCATTAATATTATCAGGAATGAAGGTCCTTCCAAATAGCCAGTTACAAAACATCCACTGTTCACACATCTGAACAAATCAAAGGCATTACGTTTGCAAAGTTTGAAAGCTATAATAAAACAATGAAGAGAAGAAAAAAAAGGTGTATAATTTAATAAAACTCAACACACATTAGGCACATGTGTATATATGTTTGTTTAAATTAATAATCAAGTTTCTAAAAGAAACTTTTTCATTTTTAGATTCATTGATGATATCTGCAAAATTAACCAATTAGCACAAGTCACAGTTCACCATACTTACAGCATATTTGCAAGCTCGACAAAGAGATTCCATTGTCCTCGTGTCCCAAGCACGTCTACACCAAAATTGTTAAGAACACAATCAAACTTGGATATGAATCATAAGCACCAAAGATTAAAAGTACTCACAGATCAAATATGGCTTTGAAAAGAGGCCAAAGCCTTTGAATTGCATCTGCCACAGCTTCAGGGTGGTTGACATATCTGATATAGGGTACCATGAAATATTGAGAATTATTTAAACACACAAATAAATGAAGGGGTTAACAGATGAATACTTACCGAAAGATGTACGCAAATCGATCAATATGAACCGTAAACTCACGAGCATGTTTCTTGTTAAATATTTCTGGACCTTGATTCAGGATTTCCTTGTAGTTCAGATGAAAAGAAAAAAAAAAGGAAAAATTGTGAGTACAATATAAAAAAAAATGGTCACAAAAAAACTGTGAGTGCAATCTACAAATGGTGTCAAAGGAAACTAACCTGTAAAGGAGTAAAAACAGGCAAGCATAACTTTTCCAAAGCTTTCTTAGCATTATCTGGCGGAAGTTCCGTAATGACCATACTGAAACAGGGTTTAAATACAATCACGCCAAGTGTGTTGGGGGAATATTTAATTCGTCAAGAAGTGCATCTAAAATATCAAGCTACATCTAGTACCTTAAGGCTTCAACCAGATGAAGTGAATCTTCGGCAGAGACTTTAAAGTTACCTTCCCCATTGACTGCACTGAGGTAGATATGAAAGAGACCATCGATAAATCCACAGAGCTTCTTTCGGCAATCTACAAGTGATATTATACATTTAAAAAACTCTTACCTTCGACCACATACTACAATAGAACAGCTAATAATGATAGATCATTCAGAAATTAAGTTCCATGTGTTCTAAAAAATAGTAAACAACTGAGATTCAATACCATCACAGATGTGCCTAAATGCCAAAGAAGCAGCTGCAGCAGAATCTTCAGACGTACTCATGCCACTCATGAGAATTGTTATTAGTGAAGGGAAAGCACTCTCTCCAATTTTTGAAGCATCAAGCCATTTTGAATATGCTCCAATTGTTAAACAGACTGAAAATGGTTGTGCATGAATTATAAATGAGAGGATGTCATAAAATAATTTGATTTAAACAATTTACTTCCCTCCTTGTTCTGGAGTGAAAATAGGACAAAAGAAGAGGAGAAAGGAAACTAAAAAAATAAAAGATAATTCACCTGTTTGTAGTAATTGGGTTTGCTGAGGAAGCTTTGGAAGCAAAGACATAACCTAAAAGAAGGCAGTGAAGGTTATACTTCTGGGGGCGCTATTCAAAATACAATTTCACCAAATTGAACAAAACAGGAATATAATGTGTGCAACTCTAACACTGATTACAAGGATAGAACTCAGTCATTGCAAACAAACAAGAAGACTACTGATGAGAACCAAAGCAGAAAACAAGATATTTATTAAAGAAAATTGAACGTTTGGGGCATTAATGACACTAAGGCGATAAAAGTTGAGAACATCCATAAGGCTACCCTGTATGTTTTCAGCAATGTCCTATTTGCAATCTACAGCACTAGAAACATGGTTCTATGGTCCATCAAAGTCAAGTGGAGTCGATGCTCAATAACAAATAAGAATGTACTCCTATGGTCCATCAAAGATTCACTCTTTCCATTTTGGCTTATCCCAAATAGTGCTTCCATTGAACGAACAGGTCAACAGACAACATTTTAAGTTCTTAATCACCCTCGCTTTTCCATATTACCCAATTTTGAGCGTAAGAGCGTTAGAAACAGAGAGGTGTCTTTGTATGAAAAATATGTAAGCATAGTGCCAAAATATCATTTGTTCTCCTTAAACATTGAACATACTTATTAGTGAGACTGGGGATGTATCCTATTAGAGATAATTATGAAGAAGAAAAAAATCAAATAAAAATTTCCAGACTTGAACAATAATGGAATTGTGGCCATACTGCCAAGCACACTTCTGTAAGAACATTACCATGACAAATGGAAGTGTTAATAAAAATAATATCCATACCTCGGGCATCACTTCAGCTTCATAATGAGAAACATAGTTTGATATTGCACGGATACAATATAACGCAGCCTCTGCTGGACGCCACTCGTTATGAATATCATTTCCACAGCTAGTTACAGCCTATATAACAAAAGAAATGTTAAGCCACGAAAGGATTAGAGAAACGATTTTGCATTAACTCAGACAGCATAACAAGTCATCCCAAAAACAATTCAAAAGGTTTGAGAGACCCTATATTTGCCACGGATAAGGGAACATTAAACATAGGAGTGGGAATTCATTTTGATTATAAGAGATATACAAACTAAAATATTTTGAAAATGAATCCTAAGTCTTGTAAATCAGCACAAACAAAATCTGGAGTATGAATCAACGAAAGGCTCAGCAGAAAATTTCCATATTCACTTAAAACATCTAGCCATTTCTAACAATAGGAGTACTAAAACAAAAAATCAGAAACATACATAAACATTTCTCCAGTACAAAAGAAAAGAGATCCAAACCTCTAGAAGTTTCATGTAAAGTATTTTAAGTGTTCTTTCACCACCTAACACTGAGGCTGCATCACTTAGGACATCCGCAACAGCTAAAAGCATCAGAAATTACATTATAGAGTTAGAAGTTGTATATATTCAGTGAAAGTGTGCATACACGTACAATCATAAGATGCATATCATGAGTGCAAGTACTATACATAATTAAATAGCAACATACAGAAAAAGTCGACACAATTACTGAGGGAAGAATAGAGATCCCTCATGGGACATTTTTCTCAAAGCCACACGATTAACTCAAATTAGTAAGCAAGACAATAAAAGTAAATAATGGTTTAACTAGAAGCAAAACAAGCCAGCGTGGAAATAGAACACCCAAAAGCATTTTTCTCATGAGACCCAGGTAACTTTAAATTATTAAAGATTTTGTATGCTTGTTATTGCAATTTAACTAGACATTCCAAACAAAACCAGTCAATGATGAGCTCTATACAATGGCCACTCAGTGACTGGCCATTTTATAATCACAGGAAAGGTTCTCATGTCATACACACAAGCGCTTTCCACCACATCAGCTGCTAAACTTGTTATTCAGTAAATTTTGCTCTCCTGAGTTTTGTTTCCACACTCACACATCTAAGGAAGAAAGCTATCAACAATATTGGGTAATTAACTCATTATCAACATTTTGAATTGAGAAGTTAAGAAGTTAGTAAGATGCTTCATCTGTCCCCAACAAGTACAGGACACCTGAATTTATGGTTATATCAACAAATGTTTGAAATAGGCTCCTTCTCGCTGTAAATATTTAACTAAAAGTTGCTATGTATGATTTCTAGAGAAAAAAGTGCGGCCCAGTGCGTGAGGCTCCCACATTTGTATAGAGAAGACTAAGAGTACTAGAAATCCCAGTTTATATTTATGATTAAATAGGCTAGTTAACATGACTTGCTCTATGGAATATCAAATCATTACCATATCTGGTGTGCTTAAAATCTTTGAGGTCCTCGTATGAAAGGTCCTGATAATCTTGAGGATATTGAACCCGGAAGATAACCTGTGAAGAATAACCATATCTGAAAGTTGTTGAAGATATAGAAAATCACCAAGCAACATAGTAATGCGCATTTCACAAAGCTGTCTCTTCCATCAATTTTAATCCGAGAGAGAAATCTGTCAACAATATTTTTCCTTTTACAAACAATAAAGGATACACTTAAATAAGTATTTAAACAAAACTTATTCAATACAACAATAAACAAGAACATTTCTAGATAAGAAACTAAACACATGGGATGAAACCATACAGAATAAATGATGGAAATGTGATGAATTCTCTCCAAACTACACAATTTAATCTCAATAAAGGTAAAATAAAATTGGATATTACATAAACTTTTTCAAACTAATATAAGCATAACAACATTATTGAGAAGGCTGGGAAATATTGTAATTTTCTATATACCAATTTTTGAAATTACATAGATAACCCTGAATGTACGACTGTTTGAAACTAGAATGTATCATCTTCATTCTTCAAAATAAATAAATAAATAAAAGAATGTATCATCTTCATATTTCCAACGTACCAGGGAAACAAGTGATTCATATGATGAAGAGAAAACTTGCAACCTCCTATTCCTCTCAGCTTCAATAGATTCTTTGTTACCAAATGAATGATAAGCATTCCTGAAATTGAAAATCATTATATCCAAGACTTTATTTTCTGCATAACCCATAAAACTATAGGAACTTCTAGAAAAATTTACCCTTTGGTCAAGTCAACCTGAAGATTGTGCCAAAAGTTAAAAGTCATCGAAGCAATATCATATTCAGGGTGGGATGTAACCTCCAATAGTGCATGAATAATCGTCATTGATTCACCAGTACCTTTAGCATAGAAAAAAGGAAATGAATAAATCGTCTCGCACTGAAGATAATATCAAAGTATTAAAGTTCAATATTTTAATGTTAGCTTAAGGATTACATCTAAAGATCTATGAGGTTGGCCTTTGGTACTGTTAAGATCTGTTCACATTAGCAAGCAATGTTTGATTAAATAATGTTAGGGATGTTGTAGATTAGAATTATTTATAGGCTGATTACCTTTCCTTGTCTAGCCTAACTCTGCTCGTATATATAGGGTCATATTTTATTGAATAAGATACACAATTCTTCTCTTCAAATCTACATGGTATAAAAGCCTAAGGTGAGCTTCATTTTTATGTTGTGTCTTCAATCTGGCATCTTTCTGCCGTGTTCACTTTGGTGATTTTTTTATGACTTTCCAGCAACACTACAACGAGCACTTCCTGGAATCATACCAAAACAAAGGTAACACCAGCGCACTCATTTTGCCATTTCTCGTCTTCTATTCATTTCACACTCGTCAGACCCTTCATCATAAATTAACGATTGTCTAGACTCCACGAGACCCTCGTCGGATATGTTCAAATACTGCAGCTCTCCACCACCCAATGCCACTTCGTTTTTACGCGCCAGTGACATTTTTTTCCGAGTATTTTTTACTGTTGGACTTTGCACCTATATTTTTTATATCAACATATGAATCACCCAAGTCAGCAAACAAGCGAATGTGTGCACTTAAGACAGGTTCAATTTTGCTTCCGTAGCTCAAACTCATACACTTAAGACTTGGATTCTTGATTATGGTGCTTTCGACCACATATCTGGTAACAAAAATCCTTTTTCCCATTTCAATAACTCCACACCCTTCCAAGTACACCCTTCCAAGTGTAACTCTTGCTAATACATCCAAGACATTTGATAAAGGCATCGCCGCATCGGTAATGTGAGACCTCTCCCTTAATTATCTTTAGACTCTATCCCTTACACCCCTCAATGTCCTTTCAATTGTGTTTCTATAAGTAAATTAACACGAGCATTTAAATGTTCCATTTTTTTGATACCTTTGTTGATGACTTTGTCATTGTGTAGGACTGAGACACAAGACAGACGATCGGTGTAAGATGTGAGTCACAAGGGTTGTATCATTTTACCTTGTCTTCTTCGTTGAATGTGTCCACTTCTACATAATCACCAACACCATTCACAATCATCTTGGGCATCCTAGTCTCAACAAGCTACATCGCTTGTTCTGAGTCTCTCAAATCCATCCTCTTTAGTGTGCAAGTCATGCCAATTACGTAAGCACACTCGCGCTTCTTTTTCGAAATGCCCTAATAATCTAACATCATCTCCTTTTGAGTTGGCTCATACTGATGTTTGAGGTCTCATTCATGTCACATCAACCTTAGGATTTCGTTATTTTGTCACACTCGTTGACAATTATTCTCGATGCACTTGGTTGTTCTTAATGAAACAATATTTTGAGTTAAATTCTATTTTTTCAAAAATTTTGTGCTGAAATTAAAACTCAATACAATGTTGGTATACGTATATTGCGTAGTGATAGTGTAAAGGAATATTTTTCTACCCCACATAGTAAATTTATGAGTTATGAAGGCCCGCTTCATCAATCCTCTTGTGTTACCACCACTCAACAAAATGGTGTTGCAATACGTAAAATCGTGATTTAATTGAAACTGCACTGTCTGCACACTTATGATTAATCACAACATTCCTCTCATAACCTACTTCAAAAAAATAAAAAAATAAATAAAAATAAAAACAAAAACAAGTAATGATTTTTTTTTTCAATACCATGTAATGATTTTTTCCAACATACAATGTAATGATTTTTTTTTCAATTTTATTAGATGTAAATATAAAAAAGTAAAATAAAAACAAGTCAGGAAATTGCTTGAGTAGCCCCATAAATTTATGTTCTACAAAAATTGAAGCAACCACTACATTCCTCTAAAAAAAATTGAAATGTGAATCAACCCAAAAAAACAACTTGAATCGGATATTAGAAAATAATGATTTTTTTTATTAGGATGGCATTCATTTGAAAATTTCAAAGGAAATGAGATGAAGGGCAAAAAAGTCATCCCAACGTTTCATAACTATCATTGACCAATTTCCAGTGTAAATTGCATTCTTTGCTTGTGCATGGGTGCAAAACATTTGAAAAGTCTGAGCTAAAGTTTATAATTTTGATTAGTCTAGGGGCGCAAAAATATTTAACTCATATTTATAAAATTAAAAATGATGTACTTGTACTTGTACATGTGCTTCATAGCTAAAGATATCAAAACTTAACAGTACATCAGAATAACATGCCAAAAGATGCAAAAACAATGCAATATAACAAAGTGAATATTAGCACTCATTAAACAGTTACATACCAGTTGCAATAAGTTCAACATATGAATCACCCAAGTCAGCAAACAAGCGAGCAATGGCTTTGACATCTTCTTCATCCTGAGAGCAAAAGTGGATTTAGAACGGAACACATGTTTCAATACATAACACCTTCAATCTGTATTTAAGAAAAGGATTTGATGGCAAAACAAGAATAAATGTATTGGCAATTTTAATACCGCTAAAAAGAAATATGTGTATGTGTGTCAATATATTAAATATTCCACTGCTGCTGCATCGGCTCAAAACATGCCCATATTCTTGAAATGATACAAAAATGGTGGGTAAAATACATCTTATACGATGTACCATATAAAATGGTGGGCAAACTGCACCACTCTGGAAGGACTGCTCCACATATGCAAATTTTATTCATGCAATAGCTACAGTGCCCAACATAGCTTCTAGTTAAAACTTATTGATGAAATACCTTACAAGGATCTCTAAGTTGTGCCTTCAGACTCAAAACCTGTGGCACAATCACTTCAATTAAAGGCATCTGTACAGGAACACCACCAGAGTCTGCCGCTGCCGAGTAATGTATCAATTCCGAAATAACTGCAACAAGGAATAAAGAATAAGGGGAAAAAAGTGAGAAAAGCCAAGGAAGCCTTGTAAAAAGCAATTATTCTTAACATGTATAGGACAGAAAATATTCATGCTTACGCAGAATGGAGCTTATCGCACAAAAATTTTACAACTGCAAGCATGAGGATCTCTACCACATTTCCCAATCATCAAAAGTATTTTTGGGATTAGAGATTATTTTGATAAACAACAATCTCAGATTTTCATGTGAGACATGCACCCACATCAAGCCAAAGTAATGAGACAGAATTTTACCACTTCTCATTGATTTTACTTTCAAAATACAAAGGGAGCTAGCAAATGCAAAACAGAACAATGCACTCCAACATTGATGTCAAATATCTACAACAAAATTTAACATACATTTTGAAGATGTGCCTTTTACAGAGAAAATGTAAATGAATAGTATGTCAGAAATTAATACACTTCAAAACAGTAACAACGCAACAGTGTGATCACAATAGAAAGTAAAATAATGAGTATAGTGATAGTTACAACTTTAATATCTATGTTCAAGATACCAGCATAATAAGAAGAAAAAAAGATCTCTTAGAAGCATTTGCTAGTTATGATAGTAATACCATTTACAGATGCCTCAGAAAGTAGTTCAGAGTTCAAGCTTGAAAGAGCTGTAAGGACCAAAGGATGAGAAGCAAGCACAGACCCTGGTATGCTGAAACATAGAGTAGTTCAAAAAAGTTAAATGAGTTTCTGTCATTTTCCCATTTCCCCAACATAAGATCAAAATTATTGAGATCACAAACGTTTTAAATTAATTAGCAAGAAACAAAGCATATATAAATCAACAAGCAGCCAAGCACTTATTCTTTTAAGTTTTAAGTTTTAAATGTTAGAACATTGAAAGTTTGAAACTCACCAAGTTAACATACTTTTAACTTTTTAAGTGATGAAATGTACTAAGTTCAACATTCATTTATCTGTAAGCTGGTCGAGTCACACATAGTATGACAAACAACATACCAACACACACTGAAGAAGGGCCAACCAATATTATTTAGTATTTGATTTCCTTATTATTTTGTTGCAGTTACATAACTGTTTTAGGATAAAATTTTACTACGAATTGGTTGTGTTTTATATAAATAGTTGTTTATGCTTAGTGTGATGGTATTTGAATTTTGAAATAAAATTCGGACTACTGCCCTCATATTTTCTTCTTACTTCCTTGATTCTCCCTTCTGTCTTCTTCCTTTTCCTAATTTCTTTCTTCATTCTTCTTGATTTATCTTTTCTATATATTGTCCTACATCACATACACATAAAGGGCGCACGTTCATTTACTTAAAAGTACACACGATACACATATTCACCTATTATTCAAAAAGCATATAAACAGCTAAACAACTTTAGCTCCCGACTTCACCTAAAAACTCTTTATTCCATCAAACAATTTTAGTTGCTGGAAATTCTTCACATGTAATCAACTTAAACTACAATTCTCAGCATCAGTCACAACACCTCTTTTTAACTAGACATCAAAAGAGATTTATTTGAAGACAATGCCTACTTTATGGAAATCAACAAATTTCCTACTAGTCAATAATCTCACATCTCTTTTGTCATTCTTATTACCAGAGAACAGAAGGAAGATGAGATGAGTACCTGTGCTTCAACCGAAGCCAAGATGCAAACGCCTCAAGAACCTGGAAGACAAATTTCAACATTTTAAGAAAATGCTTAAGTATTTGTCATAAATAAAGACAGGATTGCAAAATTAATAATGATTGATACAACATGGGGACAAGACTTCAAGAAGTATAGAAGGAAAGCAATTTCAAATCCAAATTGTCCATTACGAAGCACAAAGGTTCAACTGATACAGACAAACTCTACAATAAATGAGCAAGTACCACATGATAACCAACATGGACTTCTTTATAAACGATATCATCATTTTCATATTGAACTTCTAAAATTAAATATGTACTTTCAACTGCAGCATGCACAAGGAACAAACCTACTTCATTTAAATGTGTCAATGACATATCTAACAACATAGCATCCACCATAACCTTGTAGCATCTAAGACATTTGCATTTCATTATATTTTTCTTTCAAAAAAAAGTGAGCTATATTATCCGCTATTGACCATGGACTAGGAGGCCCAAACACCCCGATAATGAAAGAAAATAACTGACAAAATATTTAGTGTATGTTACAGTTCGTACGTACCAGCTATCATATCAGTGTTACTAAACTTGTTCAGAATTTTGGAAATAACAAGTTTCTGAGAAGCCTCAGATGTGGGATTTATTTAACCATTGAGTGGTTCTGCAATTGGATTTATTCTTTTCTGTGATTAGATTCACAATAGAATACCGAACATTTACCTTTCCCAATAAAAAACATCGTAGATTCAGGAGTAAAATTATCATGAAAGTTCAGTAAAAATTAGACTCATCAGTCACTTGTACAATATTATTCTTCTAAGATGTCCAAATAAATGGAACCTCCAATGGAAAAAAATAAATAAAAAACAGAAGTGAGCAAAATGAATTATAGAACCACCACCCCATGAATCCCCCCCTAACAAGAAAGGGATCCATCACATTTCTTTGTATACAAATCATCTTATGTTTAATTTCCCATTTCATAACTTATAAACTATATTGATGTAATTTGATAGTAGAAGAGAAGCCATTTAGGCATTACAGGTGTTGACTCAAACTTCCCATTCCATAACCTATAAACTATATCAATGTAATTTGATAGTGGAAGAGAAGCACTTTATATAGGGCATTACAGGAGTTGACTCAAACTAATAAGCAGATAGGCCTATGTTAAGTCTTAGTCTATAGAGCTAATTAAGAATTAACCCATTCTAATTAAGACATACATCAACAATTCACATATATCATGGGATTCTAGATATTTCAACATCCTCCCTCAAACACATGGTGTCACTCACTAAAAATGTGGCGCAAAAGCTGCCAAAATAATACAAATGAAAGAAGTTAGTGACTATGGGAAATCCAACGAGAAGCACATCGAGCGTGTGAACTAAAGTTTATTGATAACATCACACAAGATGATCGATTCGAGCCTTCCAACCACAACCACCATTATGTAGTTGGATTCTAAAAATAAGTCCCAAAAACATATGGTATAATATAAATTGAACATACCCCAAACGAGATGTTAACAGCTACAACTCCAAGAAGGCACAAAAGTTTAAGGGTTTATTCTTCATATTGTGCTTCAAAAAAAAACTAAAACAAAAATAAAAACATTGAAAAGAGATCCAAACATCGTTGCCCTAGGAACAAAAACTACAGAGACTGGAGAGCCCTTCAAGAGCAAGAAGGCTCTATTACCATGAAAATATAAGAAATAGTATGCTACATGCTTATAACTTGATAGTAAAAGAGAGGCCCTTCATATAGGGCATTACAAGAACTGAATTAAACTCAAATAGGAAATTATAGTTATAGGTTAAAGTTTAATGTGCGAAGCTAACTAAACTATTATAATGAAGGCATACATCAATGAGCCCATTCAAAATATTACAGCATATATGAAGCACCTAGTCACCTTTAAAGAGAAAGTGAAGAATCCTACGGAATTTGCGTGTCAAACACAATTGCTTAAGACATGCTCAGGACACGTGTTCATCACTGAATCGTGTATTTTTTTATTTTATTTTTTCACTGAATCATGTATTATCATGTAACAGATTAAGACATGTGAATCGCATATATCATGTCGTTTTTTTCAAATGACAAATCATATGTCCATATCATATCATATTTCAGCTTACACGTTAACTAAAGAGTTTGGTATATGTTCTCTATTTCCACTCCAAAGAATTGCAATTTCTAAGTCATCATTCACCAAAAAAATCTTAAATTGTAAATGACGAACTCAAAATCAATATAAGAGGCATTTTGAATTCAAAATGCACATCATTGCAGTGTATTAAAAAACGTGCTTCAAGCATGCCTACGAACGAAACCCCGGTTTTGAGCTTCGCTTTGTAAAAAGCCCAGCGGCTTCAATGAAGCTCCAATAAGCCTGCGCTTTTGAGGCTTTTTAGTTAAGACTCATTATAGATTATCATGTACCCTCTTTTAGGGAATAAAAACTCAAAAAACATATTTCCTAAACCTTTCAACTTCTAACCTGTATGGCTTCATAAAGTTTGACCATAAACATAAAATAAACAGCAAGTTTGAATGCAAAAGAGACCGCACACACAGTTACACACAGCTTCAAGCCATCAACAATTCTCTCATGATTCAGAAGATGACTTTACCTCTCTTCATGATGATCATCATTGTGAATACTAAATTTATATTCTTTTTTCCCAAACAATAGAGTTATTAAAGCGGTAATATTTTCTGATTTTCATTTAAACTTGTTTTGTTTTCTAGTCAATAGAGTTGGAAATATAATCTTCCATTTTCTCAATGATATTAGATTATAATTGTTGGTGCCATTTTAGGATACTTTAGTCTAACTAATATGAATCTTTAAAGAAAATATATTAAATTCATGATTTCTAGTATTTTTCTAAGTGTGCTTCTCTTCGATGAAGCCCGCGCCTCGTGCTGCACTTCGCACTTTAAGCCTAGGAGGATCTTTGCCCTCAAGTGCACTTTGAGCTTTTTGAAACATTGCATCTTTGCTGAGATTATCTAGAATCCTATAATATATGGGATTTATTGATGTATGCCTCAATTAGAAAACTTTAATTCGCTTCTTAGATGAAGCCTTAACCTAGTTCTTCTTTCAATTTGAGTTTCAGCCAACTCTTGTAATGCCCTATATAAATGGCTTCTCAACTACTATAAAATAACATAAATATAGCATATTATTTCATTTTCCTACATAGCATCTAAGCCTTCTTGAATGTCTCTCAATAGCATTTTGCTACTAAAAGTTGTCGAATCTCTTTCCAACACTTCTAGTATAACTTCATTCTCTAAGGCAAAAAAAATGTAGGCATCTTTCCACATTGAGAAAAACCATAAACTTGTTGCGTCTTCTTGGTATTCTTGATGCTAGCATTTGGCTTGGAGTTTATTCAATCTAAGTCATCTACTTTTTGGAGTTCTCATAAAATCCACACGATGGGAGTTAGAGGCCTCCGGTCGATCATCTCTGCAACGACATCAAACTTCAAAAGGCAAGTCTAGATGTCCTTTCCATCAAATTTTCAATGTATATTTTCTAGACAGTTTTTCACATTATTTACAGTGTTCCACAAACACAAGGCTTAATCTTAGCCAATTTCCTACTTGAGTTTTAAATCAACTCTTGTAATTCTCTATACAAAGGGTTTCTCCCTACTATCAAATTACGTCAATTAGCATACTATTTCATATTTCTTCAACCATAATAATATAAAAAATAATAGAATCAATATAGAGCAAAGTGAATTACAATTTCAGTGAGGTTAAAATTATAAAGATAACTGACATTCACATCAAAACACAGTTTCACCTCCACTCCAAAATATATTGCTCATGCATGCTTATTAAGTCTATAAGCTAAGGAGAGGATAATTTACAATAACTACATGATGCAAATAATGTGACTAAAATCCAAATTAATATAACTAAAAAAGGAGAAGAAAAGGTATCACCTGCTCTTTAAGTTCAATAATGTTCAGACATGCAGTCAAAATATTAAGAGCAACCTCCATTTGAGCAGTGAGCTCTTTTTCAAACTGGCGACGTCTTTCTGGACGAGCTGCGATCTTGTAATTAAACACTTCCTGAAGAATAACAAAACATCCACTAGATGTCATTAAAATAATTCAAGAAAAAGGTAGATTTGATATTTGGTTCAAAGAATAATAGTATGAGCAGGGATATTTACATGCAAGCCATGTTCACAACAATTACAAATAAGAATCTAAACTTCCATGAATACACAACACTACATATATAAAACCTTCTCAGATGCACTCAACAACAACAACAACAACAATCAAACCTTTTGTCAAACTCGATTGGTGTCTGATACATGAATCCTTCTGCAAAACTCTTGGAATCCCCTAATTGTAGTCTCCTTCCCCACTCCATCCTATCAAGTGTTATGCCTATATCAAGGCTTACATTATCATTCCCTAGTCTTTTAGTTTCTCCAAATTGAATTAACACATGCATCTGAATGAGGTCATAACCTCCTAATGTTAGACATGCCAAACAACTTTAGGTAGTTTCTGTATTTTATCTTCAATCGGAGCCCTTATTTTAGCCAGAATAGATTCACTCATAATTTTATTCTTCCTAGTACTTCATACAACCATCCATTTATTCTGCATTCTCATCCCCGCTATCCCATCTTATAATATTTAACATTTTTTAGCCCAAAATTCAACATCATAAGACAACAGGATTCGTAGTTGCCCTGTAAAGACCTCAATATAGAGGAACTCTTTTGTCATGAAGGATTCGTCGAGCATTCATCTATTTTAACCATCCTACATCAATTATAATGCTTATGTCCTACAGTGATATCTGCTCTGACCATTTTTAGTCACTTCCTTACTCTGCAGCGTAGTTGAACTTTCACTAACCCTATTATTCCAAACAAATTTACAATATACATAATTTGTCTTGGTTCTAATCATCCCAAATCTCCAGGTTTCTAAAGCTTCTATACATCTATCTAATTCACAAATAACACTAAATTTATTCTCGTCGAGACAATATCATCCGCAAAATGCAGACACACAAGACCTCATCTTGTCAAGACAATATCATCAATTACTAAGTCCAAAAGGAAAGGAATTAAAGGCAACCGTTGATACACCCTAATTGTGATAGGATACTTTCTCATCCTCACCCCCCACCCCAAACCCCCGCATTAGATCTTAAACTAATCGGGAGATATCGACTGGGTCAGGTGATTCTCTCCAAATTCTATGGGAGATTTAGCAGTGATTATGAATCGTTTAGGGGGTGAATCAACTCAAATCAGCCAAATCGAATTGGGAATCCAAGATTCTATCAACCATGTTGAAGATATATGGATATGGCAATATATACTATTTTATCTTAATCGTTATGTGATTTCTTAAAGCTCCTATACATGTTTTCAGCTATTTAGAAACATTTTTTTAATAAAAGATGGTTACGAACATATCAGTACCAAAACACATGCTTTACTATTACTACTACTACTACTACTACTACTACTACTACTACATAGGGGAAAA